>PVIY010031384.1:0-29972 GCA_004026745.1 Myrmecophaga tridactyla | reverse complement strand
AAGGAAAGAACAAAAAGAAGAAACTGAAAGTCTGAAAAAACAAATCACAGAACTTATGGGAATGAAAGACACAGTAGAAGAGATGAAAAAAACAATGGAAACCTACAATGGTAGATTTCGAGAGACAGAACATAGGATTTCTAAACTGGAGGATGGAACATCTGAAATCTGACAAGAAACAGAAACTATAGGAAAAAAATGGAAAAATATGAGCAGGGACTCAGGGAATTGAAAGACAATATGAAGCGCACGAATATACGTGTTGTGGGTGCCCCAGAAGGAGAAGAGAAGGGAAAAGGAGGAGAAAAACTAATGGAAGAAATTATCACTGAAAATTTCCCAACTCTTATGAAAGACTTAAAATTACAGATCCAAGAAGTGCAGCGTACCCCAAAGAGAATAGATCCAAATAGACATACTCCAAGACATTTAATAATCAGAACAGATGTATGGATAAACAAAATGTGGTCTATATAAACGATGGAATAGGATTCAGCTCTAAGAAGGAATGAAGCACTGATGCATGCAACAACATACATGAGCTTTGAGGACATTATGTTGAGTGAAATAAGCCAGACACAAAAGAACAAATATCGTATGATCTCACTGATATGAACTAATTATAATGAGCAAAGTTACAGAGTTTTAGAATCTAGAATATAGGTTACCAGGAGATAGAATGAGAGATGATACTGAATTTTTGCAGAATTTCTATTTAGATTGATGGTAAATGTTTGGAAATGGATAGTGGTGATGGTAGCACATTAATGTGAGTATAATTCATAGGGCTGAATTATGTGTGTGAATATGGTGGAAAGGGGAGATTTGGGGATGTTTCTGTTAGTAGAAGGCAACTTAGAGGATCAAACATGGGACCGTAAAACACAATGAATCTTACTGTGGACAATGCCTGTGGTGAATGGTACAAATAGAAAATAATGTTTTTTTGTGAATGGTTGCAAGTGTAAGTAACTATTACAAGGTGTTAATAATAGTAGTATATGGGGAAAAATACACCTAATGCAAACTATGGACTACAGTTAACAGAAATACTTTAATATCCTTTCCTCAGTTTTAACAAAAGTACCACACCAATGCGAAGTGTCAACAATAGGGAGGTATATGGAAACGTATTTTTGTTACATGACTTTCATGTAAACCTACAACCTCTCTCATTAAATAAATAAGAATATTTTTTAAAGTAACTTTCTAAGTGAAATAAACCAGACACAAAGTACTACATATGGCATGATTCCATTTGTATAAAATGTAAATATAAATAGGGCGGGCCGCGGTGGCTCAGCAGGCAGAATTCTCACCTGCCATGCGGCGGAGACCGGGTTCAATTACCGGTGTCAACCCTGGCAAAAAAAAAAAAAAAAGAAGAAAGAAAATGTAAATATAAATAAATCTGGCACTTGACTTGAGAGTCTGTGCTGCATAGGGGCTGCGCAGCAGCTTTGGGAATTTGGGGTTCCAGGCAAAAGCACAGCCTCCCCGACTTGCCTTATGATTATGGCCCCGTATCAACGCGCAGTTTATGCCGCTGCACCTCTGTGAATAACTTGAATGCTACAGAGAAGTATAAAGAGGCTCTGGCAAAGGGTGATTTTGCAAGTCAGATAGCTCCTCAACCTGCCCTGAAGTTCAGTGGTGGAGGCCATAATAATCGTACCATTTTCTGGACAAATCAGCCCTGGTGGCGGTGGAGAACCCAAAGGGGAGTTACTGGAAGCCATCAAGCCTCAGTATGGTTCCTTTGATAAATTTAAGTAAAAATTGACAGCTGTATCTGTTGGTGGTCAAGGTTCAGGTTGGAGTTGGCTTGGCTTCAATAGGGGACAGGGATGCTTACAGATTGCTGCTTGTTCTAATCAGGACCCATTGCAAGGAGCAGCAGATCTTATTCCACTACTGGGAATTGATGTATGGGAGCATGCTTATTGCCTTCAGTATAAAAATGTCAGACCTGATTATCTAAAAGCTATCTGCAATGTAATCAATTGGGAGATTGTAATTGAAAGATACATGACTTGCAAGAAATGCAATGTTAACCATTACACCAAGTATGTAAAGCTCTTTATGAGTGTAACAGTATAGAATCTGCAGCATAGGAAAAATCCTCTCTATTGTAGCATTTCTAAACATTGCTTATTGAGATATTTCACAAACAAAATTCAAGGATATAATTTCACATTTTAGAGGTTTGGGGAACTGTTTGAAAATATTGAGTGCTTTGATTTAGTCATTTGATGAACACTTTCTTTAGAGCACTAAAATAACCTAGGAGGTTACAATTGTCATCATAAAGACCATAAAAAAATCCCATCCCTATACTCTTGGAGCCTGTAGGAAAGTTTTATGTTTCTGTTTTATTGCAGTTATAGGAAGTCCAGTCTTTTGCCCAGTTATTGTAAAAATATTTTTATTAATAAAACTTAACATACATAAAACACTGAATGAAGCTGCATGTGAGAATGATAGAGGGAGGAGGGCTGGGGGCATAAATGAAATCAGAAAGAAAGATAGACGATAAAGATTGAGATGGTATAATCTAGGATTGCCTAGAGTGTATAATGACAGTGACTAAATGTACAAATTTTAAAAATGTTTGTGCATGAGGAGAACAAAGGAATGTCATTACTGCAGGGTGCTGAAAATAGATGGTAATTCATATTTTAAATTTTCAACTTATGTGTGAGACTAAAGCAAAAAATACTTATTTGGTACAAAATTTATATTTTGATTAGTGCATCTCCTAATGTAACTTATGTTGATAGCTTAATTGAATACCATAAATACTTGGAATCTTGGGTAGGACATGAGATTTTGTTGGTTTGTCTAGAGTGATGCCCCGATAAATCCCAGAGTGATTTGATCAGTGAGTGGAAAAGTATTTGCAAAGTCCCCTTCAGGGAATGGGGAGAACAGGGAGAAATTCAACTTTCCAAGTTGAATTCTTGATATTCTCACAAGCAAGGTGGACAACCAAAGCTATAGTCCTGAGCCCCCATATGGGGTTTGTTCATATGAAACTTAACCCCACAAAGGATAGGTCAAGTCTACTTAAAATTTAGGCCTAAGAGTCACCCCAAAGAGAGCCTCTTTTGTTGCTCAGATGTGGCCTCTCTCTCCAGCCAACACAACAAGCAAACTCACTGCCCTCCCCCTGTCTAGGTGGGACATGACTCCCAGGGGTGTGGACCTTCCTGGCAACGTGGGACAGAAATCCTGGAATGAGCTGAGACTCAGCATCAAGGGATTGAGAAAAACCCTAGAATGAGCTGAGACTTAGCATCAAGGGATTGAGAAAACCTTCTCTACCAAAGGGGGGAAGAGTGAAATGAGACTAAGTGTCAATGGCTGAGAGATTCCAAACAGAGTTGAGAGGTTATCCTGGAGGTTACTCCAGGATAGATTAAATAGATATCACCTTGTTATTTAAGATGTAGTGGAGAGGCTGGAGGGAACTGCCAGAAAATGTAGAGCTGTGTTCCAGTAGCCATGTTTCTTGATGATGATTGAATAATGATATAGCTTTCACAATGTGACTGTGTGATTGTGAAAACCTTGTGTCTGATGCTCCTTTTATCAACCATGTCAACAGATGAGTAGAACATATGGAATAAAAATAAGGAATAGGGGGAACAAATGTTAAAATAAATTTAGTTTGAAATGCTAGTGATAAATGTAAGTGAGGGGTAAGGGGTATGGTATGTATAATCTTTTTTTTCAGTTATTGTTTTATTTCTTTTTCGGTTGTCTTTTTATTTCTTTTTCTGAATTGACGCGAATGTTCTAAGAAGTGATTAACATGCCACTATGTGATGATATTGAGAATTACTGATTATATATGTAGAACAGAAAAAAAAACTTAACATACAAACATTCTTAACATACAAACATTCCATATGGTGTACAATCAATGGCTCACAATATCATCACATAGTTGTGTATTCATCACCATGATCATTTTTTTTGAACAATTGCATCACTCCAGAAAAAGAAATAAAAAAGAAAAAATCATACATACCATACCCTT
The DNA here is from genome assembly GCA_004026745.1 of Myrmecophaga tridactyla. Classification (NCBI taxonomy): domain Eukaryota; kingdom Metazoa; phylum Chordata; class Mammalia; order Pilosa; family Myrmecophagidae; genus Myrmecophaga; species Myrmecophaga tridactyla. The sequence goes on along the minus strand of PVIY010031384.1, from coordinate 25,930 downwards.
TACCCTTCTGTCTCATTGACTACTAGTATTTCCATCTACTCAATTTATGTTATTTGTTTATTTTTTATCTATATTTTTTACTCTGGTCATACCCTGGATAAAAGGAGCATAAGACAAGTTTTTTATAATCATGCAGTCACATTATAAAAGCTATATCATTATACAATCATCTTCAAGAATCAATGAAATGCAGCTCAACAGTTTCAGGTACTTCCCTCCAGCTGCTCCAATACACCATAAACTAAAAAGGGATATCTATATAATGTGTAAGAATAACCTCCAGGATAACCTCTTGACTGTTTGAAATCTCTCAGCCACTGACAGTTTATTTTTTCTCATTTCTCCTGTCCCCCTTTTGCCCAGTTATTTAACTATAAAACCCCATGAAAATATTCCGTTTTCAATTGAAAAATCCTTTTTTTCTTTTTTTATTGTAAGTAATCCTCTGTTTAGTATCATTTCTGGTGCATCTTACCCAGTGGTCTCTAATGATTGATGGTCGCTGTTAATACTATTTTATCAATTTTTAAAATATAATTTGATTGCTAACTGAGAACTGCTGTATTATGAAGAGTTTGAAGGCAGAAATATAAAGAATTCAATGTGACATTTCGTCTTCAGGCATATATATATATATAGTATAGAAGTGTCAAAATGGACAAAGTAGGGCTGAGTTGATGAAATCAATGGCAGAGATTAAACCATAGTTTATCTGGGTTGCCAGCTGCCCCCCACCCCCCCACATTTTGGTTCTATTCATAAGCATACCCCTCAAAGGAACTGGGCTCCTGGTCACAGAACTACCTTGCCAAGCAGAGGCAAGCTGGTCTCAGGACAAGGCTAGCTGTATGCCTCCCTCAGGAACAGAAGTTATTTTCCTTTATTTTTTATTTTATTATTATTATTATTATTTTACATGGGCAGGCACTGGGAATTGAACCCGGGTCTCCGGCATGGCAGCGAGAACTCTGCCACTGAGCCACCAAAGCCTGCCCTATTTGCCTTTATTTTTAATGTACAGCCACAATAAAAACGTCACACTGTTTTGTTTCTTCAACAAAGGGAAAAAAAATGTGCTCCTAATACAGCAAGACAGCATGTCAAATCATGTTTCTGGTTAGTTTTTTTAAAAAGACCTGGAGTTTATTTAAATGTAGCAGGGATACTTTTTGTATTTGGTGTAATGTTATAGAACAGTTTTCAGAATTTGGTGTGGTTACAATTCTACAGTTTTAGGTTTTTATTTCTAGCTGCTGTAAGGTCCTGGAGACTAAAAGAAATATTAGTATAATGATTCAGCACTCATACCCATTTATTAAACCCAATCTTCTCTGTATAACCCCACCATCACCTTTGATCTTTCTCCTACTCTTTAGGGGTATTTGGCCCATGCCCATTCTAACTTTGTGTGTTTTTCTATGTAGGATTTTCCTTAAACTTATTTAGTAACAGGATAGTTTCCAATTTATTATTTTTTTTCATTTATGACCCCAATTTTATTTCTCTCTTTTTTTTTTCATGGGAAAATGGAATAACTTAGCAGCTTCAATATTGAACACTGAAGTTTTAAAAAACCTTAAATTCAAGGTACTTTTGTCTTAGAATTCAATTAGGAAAGTATTTAGGATTTTTGTATTGTCAAAAGTGTTGATGAGAAAAAAAGTGTTGATGAGAGTATTGGTAACTATATGTCTGTGTGTATGCTTGTGGATTAAAAAAGACTTTGGGGAATCTGATGTTCGTCCTTCATATACCACAGTCAATTTGACTTTCATGAAGCTCAAATGGGAATCATCTGTTTGCTGCTTACGTATATGACCAAGGCAGTGAATGCCGTCTAAACAGACAATCTAAAGAACTAGGACCTTTTTGAAAGATGGGCTTTTGAATACAAGTAGTCTATTAGATTGTGGATTTTACTAAGCTAATACATTTGCAGACACTGCTGATATATATAAAGCTTTCTGACTCCTACTTATCTTTGAGTCCCAAAAAATTTCAATGTAAAATTTCTATGGGGCTCTATTTTTGCTTTGATTTCATGTTGAGAGAGTGGGGCAAAGCACATTTCAGGAGGCTTTTTGTTTTTGCCTCCATGTCAAATACATTTTAAAAGACTAAGATACTTTAAAAAACTAAAGATTTTGGTCATCCAGCAGAAAATGAGATTTTTAAATTCTGTTTAGCCCTGTTTTCTTCTTTGCTTTGTTTTGTTAGTTTTTCTTATTCCATAAACTCTTTAAACTTTTTTGTTGATAACATAACATACAAACAAACATACAACATACAAACACAAATATTCTTAACATATGAACATTCCATTCTTCGTATATAATCAATGACTCACAATATCATCTCATAGTTGTATAATCATGACCATGATCATTTCTTAGAAATTTGCATCACTCCAGAAAAAGAAATAAAAAGAAAAAAGAAAAAACTCACACATATCATAATACCCCTCACCCTTCCCTCTCATTGACCACTAGTATTTCCATCTACCTCATTTATTTTACCCTTTGTCCCCCCTATTATTCATTTATTTAGCCATAGTTTTTACTCATCTGTTCATACGCTGGATATAAGGAGCATTGGACACAAGATTTTCACAATCACACAGTCACATTGTGAATGTTATATCTTTATTCAATCGTCTTCAAGAATCACGGCTACTGGAACACAGCTCAACAGCTTCAGGTACTTCCCTCCAGCCTCTCTGATACACCATCAACTAAAAAAGGATAACTATATAATGTTAAGAGATGAAATGAGACAAAATAAAGTGTCAGTGGCTGAGAGATTTCAAACAGAGTTGAGAGGTTATCCTGGAGGTCTCATTTCTGTCTTCCCCATTTTGGTCATGAAGTCTCTCTCAATCCCTTGATGACAGGTCCCAGTTCATCCCAGGAGTCCTGTCCCATGTTGCCAGGGAGATTTACACCCCTGGGAGTCATGTCTCATATAGGAAGAACGGCAGTAGTTCATCTACTGAGCTAGCTTACAGAGAGAGAGGCCACATCTGAGCCACAAAAGAGGTTCTCTGGGGGTGACTCTTAGACCTAATTATAAGTATAGCCCTGTTTTCTTAATAGAAAAGAAACAGAAGAAAATAAAGTTGCAGTTTCTTGTATAAAGGAAAACTGCTACTCCTCCAAGAGGGATTTTTGTGACCAAATCAGCAGCCCCTGCTCTACTCCTGGACTCGCTGACAACGCCTTAGAATGATCAGTGCTGGAAAGAAACAGGGAAGCAAAACTAACACTGTTTTTGAAACAGTATCTGTTGCTTGATTGTTGTTTAATAAGCTTTGATGCCGAGAGATTACAACTTTATTTTAAACGCAGATGCTCAAATTCTTGATCTTAAAATGAGCTTTGAATTTCTGTTGAGCACCTTGTAAAAAGTAACATCAAAACCCCAGGGATGAATTCGACCCTGGCACCATGGAATCAACAATTCCATCTTGACCAAAAGGGGGAAAAGAAGTGTAACTAATAAAGTATCAGTGGCAGAGAGAGTTCAAATAGAGTCGAGAAGCTACTCTCTCGAGGCTGCTCTTATGCAAGCTTCAGGTAGACCTTGCTACCCAACATAACCTGCCAACCCTCAACCAGGACCATTCCAGCCAATCCTAAAGAACACCTAGGGCAATATATAAGATTCCACAAGGGTTCCATGCACTAGTGTAACTGTCCAGAAAACTACCACCTGCAAATGTATCCCTGGACCAGATAAGTCCTGAAACCTAGAGGGCCCAGCCTCTCCAGAACATCAGCTAGTTCCATCTCCCTACCCCATATTAGTGACAACCCCTTCCAACATGAAAAAGTTAGAATGGCCATAGCCCAAACACTTTTAAAGAGTGGAATAGAAAGGTCAAAGGTGATGGTGGAGTTATACAGAGAAGATAGGCGTTAACAAATGAATATGAAAGCTGAATCATTAAATTAATATCTCTTTCAGTCTCCAATATCTTAGCGCAACTAGAAGTAAAAACCTAAAATTGTGAACTGTAACGCATGTCAAACTCTGAAATATTTTCTACAACTAACTGTGGTGCTATGCTTTGAAATTTATTGCTTTTTTGTATATATGTTATTTTTCACAAAAAAGAAAGTAACATTAAAACCATAAAATTTCAAGTGAGATCGATGTGTATTGTGACATAGCTAAAATTAGGTATAAACACAAGTTTTATTTTCTGTTTTAATTTCAGGGGGAATTTACTGTTGAGAAAGCTCTTCAGAGAATGTTTTATAAATTATTGTTTCTCATTATTAGTCATGCCCTAATGATCCAGCAAGCTAACATCCTCTCTCTAAGATATGCTTCAAAGCTAGTATACACTAAAAATCCAATAAAGCCCTGGATGGTTTTTGGGTAATTAGTCATTAGAAAAACAGTTATTCTCCTCTGACAATGGTGTAGTTTTGAGCGTTAATTTAAAAATCGATTAATCATTAAATACATATCTAAACAAATATATATTTATAGATGTATAAAGCACATGTTCCTATCCTTTGAGATGAGGAAGGGCTCGGCCATCAGTCTCTGCATGCCCAATGCCTGGCTTGCAGCCTGTGATCCACAGATGCTGAATAAGTGAATTCCACTCCAGCCCATTCTTCCCAAATCCACCCGGTACAGGACTGCTCGATTTTGGAGAGGGTTGCTCCAGTGAGGAATACGGGCATCCTTAGCTGCAGAACCTCTGGCCAGCCCTGCCAGCTATGCAAGGCTGCCAGCCGCTCCTCGAACAACACTCAATTCCCTCCTTGGCATAAGCCCTTGGCAGAGCGAGTGTGCTCCCATGTGCCTGGCCTCATGCTGATAGACGAGTGGGCCTTCCCACGATCCCCTGGGCAGGGATGATTGCTTCCACTTCTCCCTCTGGCTTTTGCTACTGCTGGCTTCTGGACTCTACTTTCCTTTGATTGTAAGGACTTCAGCCATATTGGACTAAGGCTCATTCAGTTTGGCCTCACCTTAGCTAACAACACCCTCATATGCCCTATTTATAAAAAAGTTCACAGCCTAGAGCCAGAGGTTAGGACATGAGTGTGTCTTTTGCAGGGGCACATGCTTCAACCCCCCACAGCCACCTGTTGGCTACACTTGCCCCTCTCTGCCCCCACCCGTGTCCTAACTGGATCCTATTATCCATGAGTAACTGCAAGAAGAGAGATGAGATTTCAGAGTGGGGAGCTTTCCTGCTAACCACAAGAGGAAAGGCCACTCAGCATAACCAGGAAGCGCCTGGCATAAATGACCTCCCAGAGGAGCTCAAGGGGGGTTAGTTGAAGAGAGCGGGGGAGCCCTTCCCCATTGTCTGTTATTGCATGGGTGGAAAGCACTGAGAGACAAAGGCACTGCTCTGCACCCATGGCTATGCGTGGAGGACTCAGAATCGGGTGGCTTGACAAAGGAAGGCTCAGGTGTTATACAACAGAAGTAGGGAAAGCTCCGATCACCCAAGAAAGCACCTGAGCCTCTGAAAAGTTGACAAAACTTTATTGCCGGCAGACCCAGAGGACTCTCCGACCAAAGTCAGAGTTCTGAATATCCTTTGTTTCTTGATTATTTAGGGTAGTGGGCAAGGCGGGAGTTTCTAAGGAAACGGGCGGTAAACACTGGAAAAGAACAGAGACAGAACTTGCAGGGTGGGAGTTACTATCTGGCCCTTAGCTGAACTCTTTTGTCTGAGATAGGGCAGCTCCTGGACATGACAAGAAACAGGCCTGGGAACCTCCCAGTTTGCACACCAATATCTTCGGACAGGCTTGAGTAAGCCTGGACGTGATTTACGGCACTGCAGGCATTCTGCTTTTCTTCCTTTGCGAAAACTTGCAATTATATACCTTTATGAATGCATAAATTTATAGAGTGATGCACACATATACACAGTAATACGCGTCAATGCATAAAATGATACACACAAATTCATAAAGTTATACAATAATACTGAGGTTAAGCTTGTAAACTACCTCACAATCAGTCACTGAACCCCGTCCAGCCTGCCTCCCCACTGCCAAGTCCCCTAGTTCAAGGCACTGTCTTCTCTCTCCTGGGTGACCATGGCAGCTTGCTCACCCCAGCCATAGAGAGCTTTCTGCAAAACAGAAGGGGCCATGACACCTGCATGACACCCCCCCACACTCAAAAAGCCTCCCCAACGCCTGCCATACCCACAGGCCCTGCCTCCCACCCACCTCTGCCCAGACACGGCGGACAGGCCAGGGCTCAGTGCCTCAGCAGGGGACAAAGTTCTGGCCCTCACCGGGCCAGCCAGATTCTCTGTTTGATGCCTGCTGTGTTGGCCGTGGGCAACTGTCTTCCCGTCCGGAAGCTTTGGGTGCCTTATCTGTATCAGACAGCTAATCATAGAACCCACCACAAAGAGCTGTCAGGCCTGTGTGAAATAAGACACCGCTTGCAAGTGCCTCCGCACACAGGGTCTGGCATAGAGAAGGTGTGTGGCAGGCTCCAGGAGCTTTTATTACACCCTTAGAAGGAGAACAGGAGATGGGGGCGAGAGTCAGCTGGCTAGAAGTGGGAGCAGAAGTGGAAAGGAAGCCAGACATTAGGCAGACAGATGGTGGAGGTCCGTGGGCAGCAGGAGCTGGGAGGGGGTGGAGGCTCTGAGCCTGAGGTGAGAGGCAGAGGAGGGGCTGGGGGATGGGGGGTGGAAGAAGCAGAGAGGAGAGAGCTTGGGGCTAGAGGCAACCATTTCCTCTGCTAAAAATGCCATGGTGCATTCTCCCGGAGGGATGGTTCATTGTTCCCCACAAGGCCTGGCTGCGAGCTTTAGACACTCATCTCCTCACTTAGGTTCCTGGAAGGCCCAAAGTTGCCTAACTAACCAAGCATGCAAAGCACTTGGCACACTGCCTGGTTAGTAAGAGCTGGATATAGTGGAGCTATTGTTGTTATTATTTTTTAAGATCACATGGGTGACAAGTTTATGTCTTATAAATAATAATAAGCCTTTGAAAATAACCTTCTAATTTTAGAACAGTTTTAGAGTTACAGAAAAATTGCACAGATATTAATGAATTCTTATATACCCCCACCCCCATTTCCCCTATTAATATCTAATCTTACTGTGGTGCATTGGTTCCAATGAAGGAACCAATTTAATACATTATTCTTAACTGACGTCCATACCGCATCCAGATTTCCTTAGTTTTCCCCTAATAGCCTTTTTCTGCCCCCAGATTCCACATTACATTTAGTCATCATGTCTCCTTAGGCTCCTCTAGACAGTGACAGTTTCCTGATCTTGGCAGTTTTCAGGAGGGTTGGTTGGGCATTTTGTCTCTAGATTGGGATTTACGGATTCTTGGAGAAAGACCACAAAGGTGATCGTGCCCTTCCTATCACATCATAGCCATGAACCCATTATCAATGTGATCAGTCACCAGTGATGTGATGCCTGTGCTTTCTCTAACAAGGTTTCAAGAGATAGTAACAAACAAACTAAAAGATCACCTGTTATTTCAATTTCCTAGCTGCTGAAACAAATGTTATGCAATGGGCTGACTTGAACAACAGGAATTTCTTGGCTCATGGTTTTGAGGCCAGAAGTTCAAAGTTGAGGCATCAGCAAAGCGACGCTTTCTCCTTGAAGACCATAGCTGCCGGTGAACCTTGGTCCTTGGCTTTTCCATCACATGGCCCCTTCTCCTTTCTCTTCTAGGTTCCATAGACTTCCAGCTTCTGGTAGTTCCCCGTGGCTTCTCTCTGTGTGTCCAATTTCCTTTGTTTATAAGGGACCTCAGCTCTCTTGGACTGAAGCCCACCCTCATTCAGCTTGGGCCCACTTAAGAACACCTACAAGGATCGTACTTACAAATGGTCCATACCCACACAACCAGGAGTTGGGACCTGAATATGCCTTCAGTTATGGGTTGCGGGGTCATGATTCCCCCAACCTACTAAGGCCAAAGAGAAAATCTCTAAGCCCAAAAAGATAGAAACTGTACAGGCCATAGGTTCTGTTATGGCACAACCATAAGAATAAAGCTCGAGTTACATACAAGTCCGAAATATGACCTTCCTCCACCAGAATAATCAAATCCCTTTAACGTGTGTGAGGAATGTGGAATGTGGCCTCTGAGATGGCCCTTGTCTTAGTATTTCAGAACAGCTATTACAAATACCACACAATGGGTTGGCTTAAAATAAGAATTTACTGGCTCACAGTTTGCAATCTAGAAAGCCAAAATGAAGATGTCAGCAAGGCTATGCTTTCTCTCAGACATGTTTGCATTCTGGTGATGATGGTCCACTGTCATTTGCCGATGTCCTCAGTTTCCTCCTGTGGCTTTCTCTGACTGGGTCAGAAATTCCTCTCTTTATAAGGCTCCTAGCCATGTGGATTAAGGCCATCTTCTTCCAGTTTGGTCATAGATCCTATTCACGAATGAGTCCACACCTTAACTCACCTCAATGTATTCAAAGACACTTAACATTTTCAGCTGGGTTTCCAACCACAGAAACATGAATTAAGACTTGAACAAGCCTTTGTGGGGTACATGATACTCTCTCTAACAGCTCCACAAGGGTCCCTGCCTCCTATATTCATGCCCTTGAGTGTGGGCTGGACCGAGTCGTTCACTTCTAAAGATATTCTAGAGTATTTCACAATGTGGCAACAGCAACGGAATGTTACTTCCAAGATTGGGTCACAAAAGACTGGGACTTCTGTCTTGCTGTTCTCCCTTGCTCACTCACTTGCTTGGCTCCAATAACGCCTGTGGCCTTCTGGGTTGCTTCGGGGAGAGCCCACGTAGCAAAGAACAGAAGGTGGCCTCTGGCCAGCAGCCAGGTTGGCACTGAGGTCCTTAGCCCAACTGTCCTTATGGAACTGAATACTACAACAGCCATGTAAGTGAGCTTGGAACCAGATGCTACCCTACTTGAGCCTTGAGCTATACTTTGATTACAGCCTTGTGAGAATACCCTAGGCCAGAGGCCCAGCTAAATCATATCCAGCTTCCTGGTCCACGGAAACGGTGAGATGATAAATATATGTTATCTGAAGCCATTAGATTTCAGGATAGTTTGTACCAAAGCAATAGATAGATAATGCCAAGACTCTTTCTGTGACAATCCTAGCTTCAAATCTGACCTTCCCTAGATGCCCTCCCAAGAGCAGGCTTTCTGAATGCTGCTCCAAAGAAGGGCTTCCTGGGCGGTATTATCTTTCCCACTCTTGGCTTTGGTGTGACCACACCCTGCCCATTCCAATGCCACACACTCACTCTGTGGAGATAGAAAGGTTCCTTGTTTCCTGCCACAATGCTAGGCAGACTTGGGGTCATGGCTTCATCATGGTTGGGGAGAATGATCAGTCTATGTTTCCTCTTTGCATGCTTAATGGCCATCTCCAGCAAGGGGTCTAGCAAGAGTCCACGAAAGGGTGATGTGGATTGCATATATGAGGCCAGACACAAAACCACCCTTCCCCTCAGATCACTCCTCCAGCCTGAGCCCCCTCACCTCTCCTTCTCAGGTGGCTTTGCTTCCCTCGCCCACACAACCTGATGTCTGGATTTTCCCAGATCACAGTGGGCATAAGCAGTTGCTTCTGAGGACCTCACTCAACCTGTTCCTTGGCAAACCCTTGGCAGTCCTGTGATGTCTCCAGCCCCACCCAAGATGCCCTTCCTGGAATAATGTTGAAATGGACAATCTCATAAAACAGGTTTACTCCAGGACTTTGTTCTCAAAGACTTCCTCTTCCTCTCACTTCCAGTCCACCTCTCCCTTGGCTTCCCAGGAAGGAGAAAAGTTAACCTCCTCAATGGAAAGTATTCCCTCCACCACTGCTATCCATCATCCTGAAGATGAGAGACCCTGTAAAACCTGTGTTAAGGACCGTGATTCACAGCAGATCTGAGTTCCAGACCCAGCTCCACCATTTGCCAGCTGGGTGGTAAAGCTGCTAGAATGCAATATACCAGAAATGGGTTGGCCTTTACAATGGGGATTTATTAACTTACAATTCACAGTTCTTAGACCATGAAAGGGTCCAACTCAAGGTATCAACAGGACACCTGGACTCTGAAGACAGGCTTCTGGCATCGAGACTCCTCTGTCGAATGGAAGGCATATGGCTAGTATCTGCTGGACTTTCTCTCCTGGGTTTCATTGCTTTCAGCAATTGGCTTCAGTGGCTTCCTCTTTGTTTTCTGTGAGTCCCCTGTTAGCTTCTCCCAGGCTTTTCTCCTTGAATTCCTCTTAATTTCATCTCTTAGCTTCTGTATGTGTTTTATCCTCTTAGAAAAGACTCCAGTTCGGGGATTAAGACCCACCTTGAATGGGGTGGATCACACCTCAATTGAAATAACCTATTCTAAAGGCCCCACCTACAATGGGTCCACACCCACAGGAACGGATTAAAAGAGGATGACCATTTTGACACGTATCTATTGACCACCTATTATATGCCAGGCACTGGGTTAAAGCATCAGGATATGACAATCTCTGCCTCCAAGGGGCTTACAGCATGATGAGACAGATGGAGTCTCAGAAGTGGTACCCAGGGTTTCCTGAAGAGCATTCTCCTACTCCCACCAACCCCATACCCTGGTCCCAGTAGAAGGACCAGGGTTGTGAATGATGAGCAGGGTTCTCTGTCCTCACCTTTCAGGCTGAAATAATGCCTGCATTATTATTTGCCATCAGCAAACTACCCAACCACTGTCACTTTCCTCTCTCCCTCCCACCCAGGGAAAGAGGTGTCTCTCCCAGGTGCAGTGCTAAGCTGACTTCTCAGAACTCTGCTCCATCAGCCCTCCCTGCTTCTGTCTCTTCCTCCCTCCTGGCTCTCTCTGCTCAGCACATAAGCCAACTCTTACCTATCCCTTTAAAAACAATAAAATTCTCAATCCAGCCATCCAATTTAGTATTGCCAATAGTGCAACAAGCTTATATAATGGGTGTCCTAATGGAATGCTTTAGGAAGCACATAGCACCACTAATGAAAGTTTCTTTTATATATATATTTTTATTGATAAATCTTAACATATAAACATTCCATATATGGTGTATAATCAATGGCTCATGATATCATCATGTAGTTGTGTATTCTTCACCATGATCATTTTTTTGAACAATTGCATCACTCCAGAAAGAGAAATAAAAAAAGAAAAAAACTCATACATACCATACCCCCATCTCTCCCCCTCATTGACCACTAGTATTTCCATCTACCCAATTTATTTTAACCTTTGTCCCTCTATTATTTGTTTACTTTTTATCCACATTTTTTACTTATCAGTCCATACCGTAGATAAAAGTAGCATCAGACACAAGGTTTTCACAATCACAGAGTCACATTGCTAAAGCTATATCATTATCCAATCACCAAGAAACAAGACTGCTGGAACACAGCTCAAGTTTCAGGTACTTCCCTCTAGCCACTTGATGGAAGCTTGTTGATAAAATCAGAACTTAATCACGATGAAATCAATCAGTCAAATTTAGAAGGTGGGACTTTTTTTTTGCAAGACAACAGGACTTCCCAATTGTCAAAGTCATAAAAGACAAAAATAAAAAGTGAGGAGACGTTTCTAGATTAAAGGAGGCTGAAAGAGACATAAGAACCAGATGCAATGAATGAAACTCAATATGATCCTCAAATTTTAAAAAAGCTATAAAGAGAAAATTGGGAAACATCTACTAGAGGGTTTTATTTGATCAAATTTTTTTTCAAAAATTCAAAAAAGAAATTTATGAGCTTAACATAATTAGGTCAGTGGGCACCGTATTTTAATCTCGATTCTTCTCATTTTAATTGCGATATAGGAACAGGACAAATTCAGCTCTATTAAGACAGAGCGTCCAAGTGGGGCTTTTGATCTACCTGAGTTTGTAGTTCATGTTCTTCATTGCTGTGCGACCTTAGTCATTTTAAAGGATGTTAAATCAAGTAAAATCAGTAAGGCCGGATCTGGGCTGCCAGGAGGATTTTTACTGATAGTTTGGATAATACTCAATCATTCAACTTCTTCAGGTCTTGACCTATTAAAAAAAGTATGTATATGTTAAAAGTGTATTTAAATTATTTTCCTAATGAATGTGTGTTTTTTTAAGACAAAATAATGAATTTTTGGATACATTGATATATTTTATATAGTGGGAAAATTAAATCAATCTCTCTAAATATTTCAAAGAAAATTCTTTGAAGAAAGCTCATTTCAGAAAGCTTGCACCTGGCCATTGCTAAATGGACTTGTTCAAACATTCAATTAGATTCCTTCTTGCCTCGTCCACCTAAGGCTTGTCTGCAGGTGAATAATCATCTCTCTTTCAATACACCAACCCATGAGTTTGCTCAGAAAATGTTTTAACTTGATATTCAGATTTTCTGTGCTCTTTCCATGCTGCTAAAGAGAAATCAGAGTGAGCGTGAGAGAGAGGGGCGTGGGGAGGGAGAGAAATCATAGCATCATTTCCAGCAAAAATAAACAATGTAGGGTTCTTTGAACTGTATATGCCTTCTGAATCCTTGATAATGCCATAGGTAGGCAACCCTGCCCTGAATTCCAAGAATTTCATCATCATGTGACAGGCAGCAATGCCCCCCCAGCAGAATCCCACATGCCAATTTTCTGGGCATGACACTTTGTTTCTGATACTTCAAGACAGCATCAACCTTTTTATCCATCTTCCTGGTTTTCTGGTTCTCACCCACTTAGGGAAGGTGATCCAGACATCAGAGGGAGAACTTGGCTCTCTCTCTACTGAGAAATCTGGAAGGACAGTTGTGTATGCATTTGTGCTAATGTGTGAGCCACATAACTGGTGGTTGACAACTGCCTGCTAAATATATCTTAAAAAAAAACTTTTTTAATTGTATAATATAACACATATACAAAGCAAAGAGAGAAAAAAGCGGTAATTTTCAAAGCAGTCTTCAACAAGTAGTTACAGAACAAATCCCAGAGTTTGTCATGGGCTATCATACCATCATCTCAGATTTTTCCTTCTAGCTGCTCCAGAACACTGGAGGTTAGAAGAAATATATAAATATAAATATATATGCATGTATTTTAATCATCACAATCGATTTTTTCTTTTTGTGAAAAATAACATATACAAAAAAACAACAAATCTCAAAGCGCATCACAACATTTAGCTGTAGAACAGATTTCCGATTTTGGTATGGGTTACAACTCCACAATTTTAGGTTTTTACTTCTAGCTGCTCTAAGATACTGGAAATTAAAATAAATGTCAATATAATGATTCAGCAATCATACTTATTTGTTAAACCCTACTTTCTCTGTATAACGCCACGATCACCTTTGATCTTTCTCTCACTCTTTAGGGCTAGTTGGGCTATGCCCATTCTAATTTTTCCATGTTGAAAGGGGCTGTTGATAATATAGGATGGGGGATGGAACTAGTAATGTTCTGGAGAGGCTGGCCCCTCTGCATTTCAGGACTTATCTGGTCCAGAGACCCATCTAGAGGTTGTAGGTTTCTGGAAAGTTACTCTAATGCATGGAACCATTGTAGAATCTTATATATTGCCCTAGATGTTCTTTAGGATTGGCTGGAATGGTTTTGGTTGGAATTTGACAACTTATTGCATGCAGCAATGTCTAACTGAAGCTTGCATAAGAGTGACGTGCCGAGTAGCCACTCGACTCTATTTGAACTCTCTCAGCCACTGATACCTTATTGTTACACTTCTTTTCCCCCAGTTATCTTTTTTTTTTGTAAGCTGTATGGTGGGGTCACATTTCATTCTTTTTCCATGTGAATATCCCATTATTGCAGCATCATTTGTTGAATTTTTTTTGTCGTTGTTGTTGGTTTCTTTGTTTGCTTGTTTGGGGAGTGCATGGAAACCGGGAATTGAACCTGGGTCTCTTGCATGGCAGATGAGAATTTTACCACTGAACTACTTTTGTACTCCCCCCCCCATTATCTTTTGTAAAAAAAAATATATATATATATTTATTGAGATATCGTCACATACCATAGTCCATCCAAAGTATACAATCAATAGCTTACAATATCATCACATAGTTGTGTTTTCATCACTGCAATCATTTGTAGAACATTTGCATCACTCCAGAAAAAGAAATAAAAATAAGAAATAAAAAATTCATACATCCCATACCCCTTACCCTCCTCCCTCTCATTGACCACTCATATTGCAATCTACCCATTTTCTTTTTACCCCTTATTCCCCCTTATTGTTTATTTATTTATTGTCCATATTTTTTTAACTCATCTGTCCATAACCTGGATAAATGGAGCATCAGCCACAAGATTTACACAATCACATGGGCACACTGTAAAAGCTATATAGTTATGCAATCATCTTCAAGAATCGAGGCTTATTTTTCACTCATCTGTCCATACCCTGGATAAAAGGAACATCAGATACAAGGTTTTCACAATCACACGGTCAAGAATCAAGGCTATTAGAGTGCAGTCCAACAATTTTAGGTATTTCCCTCTAGCCATTGCAATACACCATAAATTACAAAGAGATATCTATATAATGCATAAGAATAACTTCCAGGGTAACCTCTCTCTCTATTTGAACTATCTCAGTCACTGAGACTATTTTGTCTCATTTCTCTCTTCCCCCTTTTGGTCAAGAAGATTTTCTCAATCCCTTGATGCCAGGTCCTGGCTCATCCATGGGAGTCCTGTCCCACGTTGCCAGGGAGATTTACACCCCCGGGAGTCATGTCCCACATAGAGTGGAGGGTAGGGCGTTCACCTGCTGAGCTGGCTTAGAGAGAGTGGCCACAGCTGAGCACAAAAGAGAATTTCTGGGGGTGACTCTTAGACATAATTAAAAGTAGGCTTAGCTCCTCCTTTGGAGTAATACGTTTCAAAGGGGCGAGCCCCAAGATCGAGGGCTTGGCCTATTGAATTGATTGTCCCCACTGCTGGCAAGAATTCCTCAGACAGGCAGGTTTAATATTTCCTCCTTTCTCCCTCGTCCCCCAAGGGGACTTTGCAAATACTTATTTATTCTCTGCCCAAATTACTGTGGAATATATCCGGGCATCACACTAACCTGTACAAACCAACAAGATCTCATGCCCTGTTCAAGATTCCATGTAATTATGGTGTTCAAATAAATTGACCATACAAGTTAAATTAGCATGCTAACAAAATATGAATTTTGCACCAAATAAACATATCTTCTTTTGGTCTAACACAGAAGTTGAAGCTTTAAAATATAGACTATATCATCCTTTACCCTGTATTCTGATTTACCTTAATCCTATTCACATCAGCTTTGTTCATATCTCTAGTTGAAGTCTGGTCACTTTTTCAACTTTTTAAACAGTTGCTGTTTGGGATAACGCTGACTTTCCTTGCTTCAGAGCTCTAATTCAGAGTCTCGGGTGTCACACAGGTGTCTCAGGTGGTTCCAGGGAACCACCAGGTTACACACAAATAGCTCAGCATGTCAGGGTTTAGAAATAACAGTTATAACTCCTGAATAGATGTGACTGCTCTAAGGGCTTACAATCTAGTAACCTTTATAATAAGCCCCAATCTGATAACCCATGCTCTCAACTTCAAGTCTCTGGGTTTGAGTGAGGCATGATAATATTCGTCTTTTTATTTCTGATATTTCATTCAGCATACTGTCCTCAAGGTTCATTTACCTAGATGCATGCCTCACAACTTCATTCCTTCTGGTAGCCACTCAGTAATCCATTGTGTGCAAACACCATAGTTGTCCTTCTATTCCTTAGTCGATGTACCCTTAGGCAACCTCTATCCATTGCAAATCACAAACACTATCACCAATATGCAAATGTCCATTCTTGTCCCCAGTCTCAGTTCCTTCAAGGATACACCTAGCTACGGGGCTGCAGGATCAAATGCCTGCAGAATGTATCCTGAATTACAATCACAGCTTTGTGGTGTCAACGCTGGGCTTGCTGGCGTACATCTTGACGCGCATGGCTTAGACTTCACACCCCATCCCTCCGTATCCAGCTCATGGTCAATGTCCTTTGCCAGTGTGGATATTTAATTATTGAGCTTGTCTACGCCATCAGCATGCAAAGGGCGCTCTGTGAACTCGCGCTCTCCTCCGACCATCCTCAAACAGATAAGGAGGAAGGTGACCGAGAGGCAGTGCCAGGAGGCGATGGCCAGCAGGGATGGTCAGGGATGAATGGGGTGGGAGAGTCCTCCTTACTGGAAATAAAGAGGGGACAAGGGTGGCTGGTGCCAGCTGAAACTGTGATGGTCAGGAGAGTCTCGGGGACCAGGCGGCAGGGGTGGGGGGCGTGGTCGACGTCGGCGGGTTGGGGGGGAAGTGAACCCAGAAGACTGGGATCCGGAAGGCGGAGCCCCGGAGGGAGGTGGGGAGGGAAGCGGGACTCAAGGACAGGGGCCTGCAAGGGTGGAGGGGAGGAGAGAAAGGAGGAGGAAGGCGCAGGGAGACGGGGAGGGAGTGGAGCGAGACGCGGAGGATGGAGGGGGAAGACTCTGATTGAATTTTAATTATTCAGTTAATGTTAATGAGTGTCTCAGGGGTGACAATTACACCATGGTCTTGTAGAGAATGTCCTTAGGAGATAGACCCTTAGATACTGAAGGGTGAAAACTTGATTGACATCTGCAACCCTTTCGAATGGTTTAGCAAAGCAAAAAATAAAATAAAATCTATCTGTATGTCTCTCTCTCTATTTATATATAGTAGATAGAGATAGAAAAAGGGAGAATGCTAAAGCAAGTGTGGAAAAATGAATCTAGGTGAAGGGTGTACGAGTGTGCATTTTACAATTCTTGCAACTTTTTTATAAGTTTTGAAATTTTTCAGAATAAAAAGTTGGGAAAAACAAAGAAACTCCCCCTCTGTCATCCACATATGTGCTCCAGCTGCCATCCTCGCCTTTATGTACAGCAAAGATTCTTTGGTGGAGTCTTTGATCACCGGCCAGGGCTGTGCTGGTAAATGTTTATCAACTGGCTCTCCAAACCAACCAACCAACCAAGAAAGGACCTGATCTGTAGTGCTTACCAACTTCTGTGGTATACGTACTGCCACCATGGCCCAATTTCAAGTTACAATGTGACATCATTGAACGTGGAATTGGGAAGAGATGCTGCTGCACGCCATCCTATAGTATTGCTACCATACAGACATGATAGATTTCAATAACCTCAGAGAGCATAGATAACAGTAGCATGTGATAAATAATTAGAAAGTGATGAGTTTTGGGTACTTATTACCATTGTTTTAATATAATATTTCTTACCATAAATTTATACACTTCATTTCTAAGTAATGGCTATTTTTAACAAGTGGCTCCACAATTCCTGAACATTTAACAACTGGCTCTCATGAGCTGGTACAAGCTGGCTCCAGCACATCTCTGTAAAAATTTCAACTCACTGAAATCTGACTTCCACCCACAACCCTCCATCAAAGCCCTTCTTGCTCATCTCATCAGGGACCCCCATATCACAGACACAGTTCTGTAAAGGACGATGGATGCAATTCTGTTCTTGCCTTGCCTGAGCTCTCTGCAACATTCAGCACTGCTGACTCCACCTGCCTTCTCAAAAAGCCCTCCAGGTCCTCTTCCTACTTCTTGCCCAGTCTCCCTTTGTGCCAGTTTGAAATTATTGTGTACCCCAGAAAAGCCATGTTCTTTAATCATCATTCAATATTGTAGGGTGGGCTCTCTTGATTACGTTGTAACATGGAGATGTAATCCATTCAATTGCGGGTGTGACCTTTTGCCTAGATGGAGATGTGACTCCAACCATATAAGTTGTGTCTTAGTTTACTGGAGTCTTTAAAAGGGGAAACATTTTGGAAAGAGCCCAGTACTGACAGAAAGGCAGATATTTAGGGATGCCTGGAGTGCCAACGGAGAGAGAGCAAGATGTCTAGAAGTGTATGTTTGGAGATGTAGAGCCCAGCAAATGTCGCCATGTGCATTCCCATGAGATTTTAAGCAAGACAGAATCCAGAATTGTGTCCCAAAGGAGCTAAGTGAAGGCACACAGATGCTTAGAGAGGAAACCACTGGCATCAGAAGCTGGATGCAATGGAACCAGGAAGAAGGACCAGTAGACTCCAGCCATATGCCTTTCTATATGACAGACATTGGCTTTTCTTGAGTCATTATCTCTCTCTGGATGCCTTAGTTTGGACATTTTTATGGTCTTGTAAGTGTAAACTTGTAACTTAATACATTCCCTTTTTAAAAGCCATTTCCATTTCTGGTATATTGAATTCTGGCAGCATTTAGCAAACCAAAACACCCTTAAAGGTTCTTCTTCCTCCATTTTACCTTTGGCTTTTGGGATGCCCATTTGACACAGTTTCCTGGATGTTCTTGTCCAACTCCACGGTTTTAACCACAACAAAGTAGCCATATTTCTAGCTCAGATCTTCTTCCCAGCAACAAACCAGTATAACCCAATCGCTTGAGTATACTCCTCTTGGGGGTTCCACAGACATCTCAAACAATGCCAGAGTGGAAGCCCTCATCCTTTATTCCCTCCTGGGATGGAGCTCCTGAGGGACAGCGAACACAGGTTTGTCCAATGCTGAAGCAAGAAAACACATGTTCCCCAGTGCCAAGCTGCCTCCCTCCCCTTCAAAGAACGAAGTCCCATAAGCTCATATCACAGTTTTATAATCAAAAGGCTTTAACAGTACAGCAAATGCAACATATATTAACTCCACCACAGGAAAAACAACTCCCCTCTCTCCCACCAAGCTGAGTTTCAGATTACATGGTCTTCTCCAAGTACTTCTACTTGGTGGTGGCATTCTCTAATGAAAATAGTGTCTGAGTGCTGAAATGACAAAGGCTTGGGCTTCTTCAGAGCAAACTTGTGTCAATTTATACTGACTTGATGGAAGAGTGGCCCACACCAAAACTGGTCTCAGCTTTTGCTTCCCAAAGTGGAAACCTCAACCAACAGGCTCCTTTTGGAAGTGCTGTTGAAGAGTGGCTCATTCAAATCAGAAAGAGAGATAGACAATAAAGACTGAGATGGTATAATCTAGGAATGCCTAGAGTATATAATGACAGTGACTAAATGTACAAATTTAAAAAATGTTTTTGCATGAGGAAAAACAAAGGAATGCATTACTGCAGGGTGCTGAAAATAGATGGCAATAAATATTTTAAAATTTCAACTTATGTGTGAGACTAAAGCAAAAAATGTTTATTTGGTACAAAATTTATATTTTGACTAGTGCATTTCCTAATATAACTTATGTAGACAGCTTAATTGAACACTGTAAGTACATGGAACCTTGAGTAGGACATGAGATTTTGTGGGTTTGTCTAGAGTGATGCCCCAATAAATCCCAGAGTGATTTGAACAGTGAATAAAAAAGTATTTGCAAAATCCCCTTCGGGGAATGGTGAGAAAGGAGGAAAATTCAATTTCCCCAAGTTGAATTCTTGATATTCTCACAAGCAGTGTGGACAACCAAAGCTATAGGCTGAGCCCCCAGTTTGGGGTTTGTTCATATGAAGCTTAACCCCGCAAAGGATAGGTCAAGTCTACTTAAAATTTAGGCCTAAGAGTCACCCCCAAGAGAGCCTCTTTTGTTGCTCAGATGTGGCCTCTCTCTCCAGCCAACACAACAAGCAAACTCACCACCCTCCCCCTGTCTACATGGGACATGATTCCCAGGAGTGTGGACCTTCCTGGCAACGTGGGACAGAAATCCTAGAATGAGCTGAGACCCAGCATCAAGGGTTGGAGAAAACCTTCTCGAACAAAAGGGGGAAGACAGAAATGAGACAAAGTGTCAATGGTTGAGAGATTCCAAACAGAGTCGAGAGGTTATCCTGGAGGTTATTCTTATGCATTAAGTAGATATCACCTTGTTGCTCAAGATGTAGCAGAGAGGCCGGAGGGAACTGCCTGAAAATGTAGAGCTGTGTTCCAGTAGCCATGTTCTTGAAGATGATTGTATAATGATATAGCTTTCACAGTATGACTGTGTGATTGTGAAAACCTTGTGTCTGATGCTCCTTTTATCTACCTTGTCAACAGACAAGTAAAACAAATGGAATAAAAATAAATAATAGGGGGAACAAATGTTAAAATAAATTTAGTTTGAAATGCTAGTGATCAATGAAAGGGAGGGGTAAGGGGTACGGTATGCATACATTTTTTTCTGTTTTCTTTTTATTTCTTTTTCTGAATAGATACAAATGTTCCAAGAAATAATCATGATGATGAATATGCAACTATGTGATGATATTGTGAATTACTGATTATAGATGTAGAATGGAATGATCATAAGTTAAGAATGTTTGCATTTGTTTGGTGTTTTTTTGGTATTTAAAAAAATTTTTTTAAAAAAGGGTGGGCTCATTCGCTCTTGCTTTTGGAGAAACTCACGTGCCATTTTCTTGCCTACTCAAATGCTGAAAGGCACTTCCTGGGGCTTGTTCCCAACCAACTGCCAGGGCACCTCCTGGGAGAGCTGACACTGTTGGCTGGGCCAATTCTGGCAGTTACTGTCAAATCAGTCAGTCCGAACCCATCCTCAGTGTCAGCTGGTCTAGCCAGCCAGTCAGCCCTTCGATCGGAGTCTCGGGTGGTGGTGGTGGTGATTATTCGCCAATTAGAAATCCTAATTGTCAACTCATCAGTCAGCCGATAGGAGACTCAGTGGTATGGTAGGTTGGACAGTGAGTTGGCCAATTGGTGATGAGTAAAGTCGGTTCAATCCAGGCACTGTCAGCCAAAGGTCAGCCAGAACCCTCTATCACGGCAGTCAGGATCGGTGGTTGAAGCAGTCAGATGGTCATTCAGTCAGACAACCGATCACTGAGAAAGTTTTTGGCAGGCAGTCTGTCAACCTGTCCATTCAGGGAGTCGGCCAGAGGCAGCAGTCAGCCAACCAGTCAGGCCTCTCAGGCGCTCTGTCTGTCAGTCAGTCAGGCATTCTCAGTGAGCCACAGTCAGTCACTATCAGGCTGGTCCGCCGGTCATTTCGTCACAGTCAGTCAGAAACCACCAGTCCCCATCCTCGGGCCTCTCCCTCGGGCCACCAGAACTCTGAGGCGTACGTGCGAGAATCGCCGCTCCAGACCGAATCCACGCCCCAAGCCCCGCCCCTTAGTCCTTTCGCCCAATCATAGGCCCCCACCTCATGGGTGTGCCCGCCTCCCGCAGCACACCCATTCATGGCCTCGCTCTTCGGAAGAAGGCCCTATCAGAGGCCTACCTCTTCCAGAATTTCCCGCCCTCTATAAAGCCCCGCCCCACCGCTGGACCCTGTAGCCCCGCCCAATCGCCGACCTCGCTCTTCCCTCTGTTGTACTACCCAATCAAAGGCCTTTCCCTCGCTGAGACCGCGCCCTCCCCAGTGCCTCCCGTCTCTGGCCCCGGCCGCGCCAGGCGGCCGCCGCGGATGACGCAATCGAGCCGCGCCGAGGGAAGGTCACACGGGCTCATCTAACATGGCGGCGGCGGCGCTACGGGGAGGCTGGTGCCGGTGTCCGCGGGTGAGCGGGCTTGCGGGGCCGACGAGGCGGACCTAGGGGGCTCCGGGCCCGAAGCCTTTCCCTGGGCGCAGACGAGAGGCTTGAGGTTGGGTCAGCCGAGGTCTGGGCGTAGGGCCCGGAGCGAGGCCTGAGGGCGGGGATCCGAGCACGCCGGGCCGGGGACGGCGAGGCGTGGAGCCCGGCGGGGAGTGGATTGCCCCTCAACTCCTGCTTACACCCCACGTGTACGGGCAAGTGATTGGTGGCCGCAGGTGGCCTGTGGAAAAAACGTAGCGAGGGGAAGGCAAAAGCCAGGGACAATCACGGCTCGTTTATATGCCAGGTCATCTACAGAGAGCATTTCCTGCATTGCCTCTTGTAACCCTCACATGGCAGTTTTGAGATTTAAGCAACTGGGTCGTAGGGCGGTTGAGTGTCAGAGAGCGTAAAGCTTACTCAAAAAATTAGCACTTCACGTCGTTGCTGTTTGTCCCTATTTCACCAATTAGGAGACGGGAAACTCAGAGAGGTTAAGCGACCTGCCCACAGTACCAGAGCTAATGGGTGGTTGATCTGATCCAAAGCCCAAGTCAGTCTGACTCCAGAGTCAAATGTTAAGAGGAGTGTCCCCGTGATACTCAGCAATCTTTGGCTGCTTGTCTTTTGAGTCAGGATTTAGAGGATAAATTTACATATGTTTGGATTTGGGCCTAAGACCCAGAGGGAGTCAGCTTAGGTTTGATCCTGATAAACTATTTCTCACCCTGATCCGATGGCCATCCCCTTCTGTTTCAGACTGTGGTTGAGCTCATTGGCTCTGGAATTGATGGGGATAGGTGCATTGAGAAATAAAACATGTTATTCAAACTCCCAAGAGTTATTTTCATATAGCTGTAGAAAATAGTGGCATCTGTATAAATTGTGGATGTTGCTTGGGTTTCCTAGACTTAGGAGTCAGAGAACAGAGAGACCAAAAGCCCCAGAAATATGGAAATGGAAGAACAGTTCTGTTGGTTCGTTTGACACCAGTATGCCAGGCTTTGCACTGGGTGCAGCATTGAATAGGACCCGGAGAGTTCCTTCCCCCAAAGTTTATCACTTGGTAGAAAACGAAATTGTCTTTCACATGAGATTAGCTGGGTCTTTGCCCAGAGTGACTCACTTATGATGCCTTGCTTGTGGCTTAGCCCTTCACCAGGGCATTGCAGGTTTGTTTCAGGGCTGTGCCTGGGGCCTATGTTTTCAGAGGCCTATGTTGCCTCTGAAAGCCCAAGTCTTTATTCTTCTGAGGCCGACAGAAGCGGAGATGAGCTGGTGAGAGAAAACTGCCTGTCACCAGTGTCAAGGCTCAGCATGCTCATTTTCGGACTGAGATTAAAACTGGACTCGTAAATTTAGCCTTCTTTCTCCCATAGGTTGGCATTTCCTGGACCCGTCCGTTTTCCCCCAGATTCAGAAGCAGAAGGGTAGATACAGCCCTTCAGCTGACGACTCAATGTTTTTTCTTTCCACCAGACCCCACTGCCTCCTCAGACATTGTAAAGATCGAGGAGGGTCCAGTACTTAGCAGACATGCAATAAAAATTAGCCAATGATTGTCAGGTGACCTCTGCTCTTTTCCTGTGACATACTTACTTCCTTGTCACCCCCATGTGTAATGGATCTTTTTCTTTTCTCCCCCAATTAGAGGTGCCTCGGCAACGGGATCCAGTTTCTTGCCAACCATAGCCTCATGCTGCTACCCCATGGTTCACCCTATCAGTTACACCGGCTGGGTAGAGAGGTGCTCCTGGTGAGTGACTTAGGACGAACAAGCAGATAGTTAGGAGAAGTCTGAAAAGTCAGGCTTGTTAACAGAAGGGAGGGGTAAGAACATAGGAAGTTGCCCACACTGTCAGTAGCATCTGAGTTGTGGACGTTCCGTGTCCAAGGCCTTTGGGGCTGCAAAGCCCTGTATGCTTAGTCCTCTCAGAATCTCTAGGAATGAGTGTACTGGTTTGTGGCTTGACATGCTTAGGGGTAGGGCACTCTACCTCACGGAGTAGCATTTTCTGTCAGCTTTAATGGCTAGAAAAGTCCTCCCTGTTTTGAGCTGAAATCTCCCTTGTGGCTTCTGCCCATGGGTCCCTCACCAAGCAAAGCTGTTCCTTTTCATTGTGCTAGTCCTTGAGGCATTCCAGCCTAGTCCCCTGGTCATCCCCAAGCTATCAGCTTCCCTGGGCTATGCCTCCCACATTCTTTCAGTTTCTTTGTAGGTAGCGTTTTCTAGAGCTTTTGCTCCCCTAGTCACTCCTCTTCAACTGTGCTTCTGTTAGTGATTCCCTCCCTTAAGGAGGGAAGCCTAGAACCTGATAGTGGGTCTGTTGGGGCTGCCCATACCCCCCGTCCTCTCTTTTCCTGCACTCAGTCTCAACTTAGCCACCTCAGTGCAGTCAGCTACTTGCACCTGCCTCACTCAGGTTCCATCTCCCCAATCCTGTTCTGGGTCAGTTGTAGGTATGGGACAGGCCCTGTGACTCTTTTCCTTAATTACCCAGTCCTCCCACGCCCAAGATTTGCAGACCTAGAGTATGTGTCAGGGACGATGCCAGGTGGCACAGTCTCTGATGGCATTAGAACGTGGGCTTTCCTGCCGGAGGACTGGCCAGGATGGGCGTCTAAATGAGCCCACAGCCTGCTGGTGCAAGGCCTGGCTGTCTCTCTTGTGAAACAGAACCCAGGCTCGGTGCAGCTTTCCCCTGGAGCCTACCAAGAACAGGGAGGCGATCACTCCTGAAGCTGGCAGAATGACCCCAACTGCTGCACCTTGGGAAGAAGCATGGAAATTTTAGGAACATCTGACTGCTATGGCCACTTCTCCATGAGAGAATTCTTTTTCGATCATTTTTTTTAGCTGTTTCTCTTTTTTTGCACAAATGGTAGTGCAAGGATTTAAGTCTAGCTCTGACTCTGAGGCCGTTGTCATCCAGTAGTGAATAACATGGGCTCTTTTATCTAGACTGAGCCTTGGGCTCTCTCTCTGCCGCCTTTGAGTCTGGCTCTCAGGCCTCAGCCTCCTGATGTGGTGGATTTTGCCAAGAGTGAGCAGCCTGAGTTTGAGCTCTCTGTGTCATCGATGAGGTGCAGGAGAGAGAAGTCTATGCCAATACCCACACACTTGGGTCACTTGAGAGTGCCAGCTGGATACTTGGGAGTGACCCCAAAGGAAGCAGTTCTCTGGGAGGGCATGGGAGGAAGTTATTCCATCTTCAGAAGCCCAGGGAGAAATGCCCTGTGCTGAATCTTTTGGGATCGGGAGCCCCAGCATCTTTTCAGCTCCAGTTCTGGGACAAATGTTGCTTTGGAAATTGACCTTGGCCTTGGGTTAATGTGAGCATGTTCGAATTCCCCTGAGACTGTTTTTTGTTCTGTTGTTTTTTCTGTGTGTCCTCAACATTTCCTCTGTTGGAGAAAGAACTTGGTAGTTCTTTAATTTGGATTTTACAATTATTATTATTATAAAAGAGGTGGCCATTCATTAATAAACCTATATAGCAACAGAAAGAAAAAAATAAAAACTACTCAGAGTTCCATGGGATAACCAGCCATTTCAGTGTTCATTCTTCTAGTTTTTTTGTTGTTGTTAATTTTTTATTTTACATTCTTTCTAGTCCAAGTCATATTCTTCTGGAAACAGAAAAGGCTTTCTTTCTGGCTTGCTAGATAATATCAAACAAGAGTTAGCCAAAAACAAGGACATGAAAGAAAGTATAAAAAAATTCCGAGATGAGGCCAAGAAGCTGGAAGAGTCAGATGCGCTCCGGGAAGCCAGAAGGAAATATGTGAGTCCCTTTGGTTTGTATATGTCTTGGCTGACACCCTTGTCTCTGGAGCCAGGATGTCCCTGGTCCCAAGCAGCAAGCAGAGTACAGTGCCAGGGTTGTTGGGGAAAGAGGACAGCCAGTGAGGTGAGATCACTACACTGACGGGAAGGAGTCTGGGAGACAAGAGAGGGGGCAGAAACTGGGTTTCTGTGCTTGTGTAGTCATTACTGCTACCATCTCTTGAGCAACTGCCAAGTGGCAGCCTGTGAGTAGTCTTAATATCCTGCAGTGGTCTGCGTAAGGATCTGTGAAGCAGGTACAGTGACCCCATTTAGCCATGAGTGGTGATGCCAGCACTGCCCCTGGGCCCAAAGTGTTTTGTTCTGTCGGCCACCTACCAAGCCAGGGGTGAGGCCTGTCCCCCGTGTGCATCCCCAAGTCACCCATTCGGATGTAAACACCTGTGGAAGATTCGACCCCATGGGGGATTGCCTTTCTTTATTGTGAAGGCAGGGGAGTGGGCAGAGGAATTGTGTAGGGGCAGAGCTGGCCAAGATTGGGGCAGGGCAGCTAGAGGTGATGGAAGAGTGGAGAGTACAGGACGCAGCTGCAGACTGGGCTGGGGGTGGAGTGAGGTCAGGATGATGCTGAG
>PVIY010031383.1:8871-30092 GCA_004026745.1 Myrmecophaga tridactyla | reverse complement strand
TCTGGCTTTAGTTAACCTTCCCATGCTTTTTCCCTGTATAAATACTTCTTCAGTCTGGCCAAACCTGTCTGTCCACTCCTCTCCCTTCCTTTACTGTGGCCTGCACCCTTCCCGTGTCTTGTAATGCCTTCTCCACTGTCCTTTTTTCAGATCCTATGATGTCTGCCCCCACCTGGGAAGGTTCTTTCTCTTTTAAATTCCTGCTGGGATTCAAGGTGTCTTGTTCCTAGGAGAGGATTGGGTTTGATGCCTGGGGCTGGTTTTACTCTTTATTCCTTTTATCTCTTCCCCAATTTTTTAAAATGTCATCAGCTTTAAGGAAAACATACATGAAATATTAGAATCAAGTGTCAGGATCAGCCTTGGTGTGTGTTGGGGGGGGTAATAAATCACAATGAGGTGTTCTGGAGACTGTGTGGCAGGCGTTGTTCTTTCCAGTTAATGGTGGTGGGGTTCTTGGCTGACTATGTAACAGTCCATTCTTTTTCACTAACTGCTGAAAAGGTATTCTGTTCTTTTTGGCCTACCTGGGCTCTCCTGCTTCCCTTCCATCCACCATGTTGTTTCAAGTCTTATTAACCTTCAGATCTTGACCAAGATCACCTCTGAGACAGTTTTGTCGTCTGTGAAATAGAGATCACACTTGTTCCTCAATGTCATGGGCAGATTTAGTGAAAACCAGCATAAAGCCCCTCCATGGCATCCTGCACAGAGTAGGTCTTGCTTAGACATGACGTGTCCACCTGCAAACTCCTGCCGCATCCATCCCCATAAGCACGACTGATTGGGACTGGGGTCTGTCACCTGCCTGTGGGATGGGTTTGGGCCTTCATCATGGTATAGATCCTGTACTGGGGTCTGCGTCCCCATGGTACACTTCTAACTCCTCAAGGTCAGAACTCTGATTTGTAAAATGAAGTAATTATGTGTGCCTTTCTGGGTTGCTGAAAATAAAATGTGATAACATATGAAATATTTTAAAAACTGTAAAGCAATAAACAAATATAAGTTACTGCAACCCAGAAGGATGGGCTGGGAAGCACCAAGAAGAGCTCGGTGTGTCTGATGGCAGAGGGGTGGCCAGCAGAATGGACATCAGGTGGACAGTCCAGGCCTTGAGTGTCACAAGCTCACAGGAGGGTGGTGGCTGTGGAGGTGGGCTCCTGGGCGGTCCTGATGTGTGATCAGCTTCTCCAAAGGCAGGAGGACAGGGTGGTGCCCACAGGGGGATGGGGAATGTGGAGCTGGGCAGCTCGGCAGCCCAGACATGTGGCGAAGCCTCCTTTGATGACAATAAACCCCTTATTTTGTGTGTTTGTGTTTTAATTATTTATTTTTTATTGATATATATTATATATTCACATACCATGTAATCATCCAAAGTGTACAGTGGTTCACAGTGTCATCATATAGCTGTGCACTTATCACTTTTTTCTTTCTTTCTTTCTTTGTGAAAAATAACATATATACAAAAAAGCAATAAATTTCAAAGCACAGCACAACAATTAGTTGTAGAACAGAGTTCAGATTTTGGTAGGGGTTACAATTCTACCATTTTATGTTTTTACTTCTAGCTGCTCTAAGATACTGGAGACTAAAAGAAATACGATATAATGATTCAGCAATCATACTCATTTGTCGTTAAACCTGACCGTCTCTGTATAATTCCACCATCACCTTTGATCTTTCTCCCACTCTTTAGGGATATTTGTTCTGTGTCCATTCTAACTTTTTTATGTTGAGAAGTACTGTTGATAATATGGGGAATGGAACTAGTTGATGTTCTGGAGAGGCTGGCTCTTCTGCATTTTAAATCCCTTACTTTTATCATTTCCACCAATCAGTTATGTCGTTTTCTAGCACATGATATCATTCTTATGAAAACTACATGAACTTTTCCAAGTTCAATTATAATACATTCAGCCATATCTATCTGATAGCATTTGTGTTTCTGTGACTTGTCAGCAAAATATTAGGAAATGCTGTAAATATAGCTATTTGGCTACCTTTGCTCATTCCTAAGCTTGAAGCCTCAAAGAGGCACAAGAGGAAATTCCCCATAAAAACCTCTCAGTGATCATTCTGTGTCTAAACCTTGGATTCACCCTGAGATACCTGTCTCTTGTTCAAGTAGAAGGTCTTCCTGTCTTTGACATGAAGGGTCTGATAACCAATCAGAGACTAAAAGGAAAGCAGCCTACTCAGTTTCTCTTGGTCTTCTTAGTGTGCAGAGGCTTGAATTTTCAGTCATAGTCTCCCCATATCTATTCAAATACTGGCCAGAATTCTCCATCATTGTTTTTTGTTTGTTTGTTTTTTGCATGGACAGGCACCGGGAATCAAACCTGGGTCTCCGGCATGGCAGGCGAGATTTCTGCACCATCACACTGCCTCCGGCATTGTTTTTTGCATCCTTCAGGGTTGCGTTGTGGCTCTAGATTACAGTTTAGTGACCCTTCTTGCATATCAAGGTGCTGCTCTTCAGCTCCTGTGTGGAACTGGGTTAAATAATTCCCATCAATGGCATCATCACCTAGAGCTTCAGTAACCTTCTCCACGCCCTTGTGTTTGAGGAGTCAAGAGCCAGAAGAGGTGGTGTCAGTTCTGATTTAATAAAGTGTCATGGAAATTGTCACTTCACATACATTTGTTTCATCATGTGTATCAGAAGTTGATCGTGGCTTCTTTGCACAATTGAATTGAAGTGCTAATATGAAATAATGGCAAGCCTGAAAAATGCTAAAATTGTGGTAACTAAATCAGAGCTATGTGTCTTGAGATTTTTCAGGGGAATTGCTAACCTGTAGGCTCTCAGGTTCTTTCCTGTATAATGTTGATATGATGTCAGTTTACTTGAGGAGTGGAGATACAGATTGGTGGCAGGAGGAGATGTGACTGGGGGAGCCTGACCTTACCTCAAGGAGGCATCGAGTCCTTTCTCAAATTCAGGATACATAAAACACTGGCACCCTTTTGCCATATCTCCCGTGTGTTTATTTGTTCCATGTCTGATTATCCTGCCATTGCCAGCCGTGACCACTGTCAGTCAGCATAGAACAGTAGGGTCCCTGGCCTGCTCTGGCACGCTGCAGGATTAGTGGTGAAGAAGCAGTGGGTGACGAAGAGCAGCCTGCTGGGTTACAGCCCTCTGGAGTGCAGCTCGACTGCCCTGGGGGTGCTCTGGTGCTGCTCTGGAGGTGCCACATGGTTCCCAAGTGGCTCACCATGTGGAGAGTTTCTGTTCTCACCAGCAAAAGAAGGCGAGAAGACAGAGTTTAAGGATTTCTTGGAGATGTACAAAATCTATGTGATAAAACTGTAGCTAGAAAATAACCCTATTAGAAATAGTAACTTAATTTGTAACTAGAATGAATTATTTAATTTATCTGTTTATTTTAATAAAGATGTAGGGGTGAATCTGGGTTGGTGTTGACTATTTAATCTCCAATCCCCAAAGTTTGTAGTAAAGTGACGAAAAAAACTTTTCTGGAGGTTTTTTCCCTAGGAAAATGGGACTTGGTTTTTACTTGTATTTTCCTTAAATTGGTGCATATATATAGTATGTATGAAATGTTTGAATATCAAGCTAAATAATCAGACATAAATATTTTTACTGTTACCTAAATGGTAATATTTTAATCCATTCCTCTTGCCATGGAGAATTTTAAAAAGTGAAAAATTCAGAAAGAAATTGTCCTGACATTTGAACAAAATAAATGCATTTTTTCAAATGTTTTGTTTTTTATTAAGTGATACAGCCGGCTTTGCACAGTAGTATAGGACTATGAAAATGACTATGCAAATTACAACCCTGTAAGGGATCATAATAGTCATTGGACAATATTGTGCTTGATTTTTTCATGTAGTGAAAAATTCTTTGTCAAAATATTAAAAATTCTCTTACCTTAAATATAAATATATAGGGAAATGGCAAAAATAAGAAGACTGCTATTTATTTAGTACACCATAATTTGTAACATTAGAAACATTGAGAATTCAGTGTTTCATTTCTTTGTAAAAAACCTTCTCAAGAGTAGTTTGAATTATGAACACCCAAATCAGTTAGCCAAGCCGTTGATCTTGAGGCTTGCTCTTGTGACGCTGATGTGTAGAGTGTAGAAGCTTAGCCAACCTACAGGTGTGCCTAAGAGTTACTTCTGGAGGACCTCTTTTGTTGCTCAGATGTGGATCTTCTCTCTCTAAGCCCAACTCTGCAAGTGAAATCATTGCCCTCCCTACCACATTGGATGTGACATCCAGGGGTGAAAGTCTCCCTGGCGGTGTAGGAGATGACTCCCAGGGATGAGCCCGGTCCTGGTACCGTGGTATCGACAATGCCATCCTTACCAAAAGGGGGAAAAGAAGTATAACAAATAAGGTGCAGTGGCTTAGAGGGTTCACATAGTCGAGAGGCTACTCTGGAGGTTGCTCTTACACGAACTTCAGTTAGACATTGCTATCTATCATAGCTTGCCAACCTCCAATCAGAACCATTCTTGTCGATCCTGAAGAATACCTTGGGTGCTATGTAAGATTCTACAAAGGTTTCATGTACTAGGGTAATTTTCCAGAAACCTACAACCTCCAGATGGGTCCCTGGGCCAGATAAGTCCTGAAACGCAGAGGGGCCAACCTCTCCAGAATATCAACTAGTTCTATCTGCCTGTCTCATATTATACCACAGCCCCTTCCAACATGAAAAAGTTAGAATGGGCATAGACTACATACCCCTAAAGAGTGGGAGAAAGATCAAAGGTGATGGTGGAGTTATACAGAGAAGGCAGGGTTTAACAAACAAGTATGATTGCTGAATCATTAAATTAATATTTCTTTCAGTCTCCAGTGTCTTAGAGCAGCTAGAAGTAAAAACCTAAAATGGTAGAATTGTAACCCCTACCAAATTCTGAAATCTGTTCTACAACTAATTGTTTTGCTGTGCTTTGAAATTTATTGCTTTTTTATATGTATGCTATTTTTCACACACACACACACACACAAAATCAATTGTTATGATAAGTACACAGCTATATGATTGTATAGGTTGGATGATTACATGGTTTGTGAATATACAATATATATCAAAAAAAAAGAAGCTGGGGAGAAAAATAAATTAAATAGAATAAATTAACAAGGAAATCAATGAAATAGAAAACAGACAATAGGAAAAATCAAAAGTTTGTTATTAAGAAACTTAATAAATGGTGAGCAAGACTGACCAAGGAAAAAGGACAGGAAAAAATTACAGTTCAGAAATGAAAGAGAGGCTATAACTACAAGTCCTACAGACATCAAAAGAATAATAAGGGAATATTATGGAAAACTTTATGCCAATAAGTTAAACAATTTAGGTGAAATGAACAAATTCCTAGAAAAACACAATTTACCAAAAATGATACAAAATAAAATAGAATATTGAAGTAGTTTTATATGTTATCCAAAAAGCTGAATTTGTTCTTTAAAGAAAAATACCTCACAACTTTAGTTAATAAATGTATTGATACTTGTTGTGACAAATGTACCTACTAATGTAAGTTGTTAACAATAAGGGAATAAGGGAACTCTTTACTTATTATCTTTTTTAAAAAAATTTATTTATTAAAAAAAATTTAGCAAACCAAATAAAATAAAACATTAACATATATAATCAGTAATTCACAGTATCATCACTTAGTTGCATATTCATCATTTCTTAGAACATTTGCGTCAATTCAGAAAAAGGAATAAAAAGACAATAGAAAAATAAATAAAATGAAAACAGAAAAGAAAAAACAAAAGATTATACCTACCATACCCCTTTCATTGATCACTGGCATTTCAAACTAAATTTATTTTAGCATTTGTTCCCCCATTATTTATTTTTATTCCATATGTTCTACTCGTTTGTTGACAAGGTAGATAAAAGGAGCATCAGACACAAGGTTTTCACAATCACACAGTCACATTGTGAAGGCTTTATCATTATTCAATCATCCTCAAGAAACATGGCTACTGGAACACAGCTCTACATTTTCAGGCAGTTCCCTCCAGCCTCTCCATTACATCTTGAATAACAAGGTGATATCTACTTAATGTGTAAGAATAACCTCCAGGATAACCTCTGGACTCTGTTTGGAATCTCTCAGCCATTGCCACTTTGTCTCATTTCACTCTTCCCCCTTTTGGTCGAGAAGGTTTTCTCAATCCCTTGATGCCGAGTCTCACCTCATCCTAGGATTTGTGTCCCACGTTGCCAGGAAGGTCCACACCCCTGGGAGTCATGTCCCACGTAGACGGGGAGGGTGGTGAGATTGCTTGTTGCGTTGGCTGGAGAGAGAGGCCACATCTGAGTAACAAAAGAGGCTCTCTTGCGGGGTGAGTATTCGGCCTAAATTTTAAGTAGACTTGACCTATCCTTTGTGGGGTTAAGTTTCATATGAACAAACCCCAAGACTGGGGGCTCAGCCTATAGCTTTGTTTGTCTGCACTGCTTGTGAGAATATCAAGAATTCAACTTGGGTAAGTTGAATTTCTCCCCGTTCTCACCATTCCCCAAAGGGGGCTTTGCAAATACTTTTCCACTCACTGATCAAATCACTCTGGGATTCATTGGGGCATCACTCTGGATGAACCAACAAAATCTCATGTCCTACCTGAGATTCCAAGTACTTATGGTGTTCAATCAAACTATCTACATAAGCTATATTAGGAAATGCACTAGTCAAAATATAAATTTTGTACCAAATAAACATTTTTGCTTTAGTCTCACACATAAGGTGACATTTTAAAATATTAATTACCATCTATTTTCAGCACCCTGCAATAATGACATTCCATTGTTCTTCCTCATGCAAAAACATTTTTAAAATTTATACATTTAGTCACTATTATTATACACTCTAGGCATTTCTAGAGTATAACATCTCAATATTTAACATCTATCTTTCTTTCTGATTTCATTTATGCCCCCAGCCCTCCTCCCTCTATCATTCTCACATGCAGCTTCATTCAGTGTTTTAACATAATTGTGTTACAGTTAGGTAGTATTGTGCTGTCCATTTCTGAGTTTTTACATTCAGTCCTGTTGTACAATCTGTATCCCTTCAGCTCCAATTATCCAATATCTTACTACTTTTTATCTTTATAACTTTTATATAAATTATGTACTAAAATTAAAAAAAGAAAAATGAGTAGTTTGAACAGTACTTATCTGCTCATCCTGTAATTTAGGATTTGGAGAGAGCATCAGTTCTATCTCTTGGTAAATGGTGAGACTCTTTTCTGAGTTTGGATCAGCTTTCAACCTTTATCCTTTGTGCTTTCAATGTTGTGAAATACCTCTTATGACTCTTCAATGTGAAGTTTTTTTTTTTAACCTGTGTCACTCCCTCTGGGACTTCATCCTTTGAGCCACAACCTTTTTCCTCGTTTATGTTGAGCTCCTGTGAGTGTGCATCAAGTCTCTACAATGGCAGCAGTGCTTGTGTGCCCATGACCAGCTCTTCTGTGACTGTTGGCATTCTATTCAGATTTCACTTCCAGTTGAACTATTATTCGTTTCTTTGCTATGCATTCAGCTTTGTCAGCCAATTCCCTCATTTGATTATTTATTTTATCTCTGGGAGGCAAGGAGATAACATAATTATGAATTTTTTATAGATTGTTCCTCATCTTCAGTTTATCTGTTTCCTCATGATGATGAAGATCGTGCGTCCGTAGCTGGGGTCCTAAGTGACGCTGTGTAATCAGGATGTCTAATCCGGCAGTGTCTGCCTGTCATTGGTTACGTTCATTTTGATTATCTGGTCAAGGCATTTTCAGTTTTCTCCACTGTAAGGTTAGTGTTTTTTTCCCTTTGTAATTTAGGTGCTATCCATGGGGAGATGCTTTAAGTCTTTGTAACTAACTGTCTTTCTCCCCATCAAATTTTCTTCCTTAGATTTAGAGTCCACTGACGATTATTGCTCCATCCATCTCTATTATGCTGGTTGCAAAATAGAGTCAAGAACCGTGGCGGGAGTGCAGACTGGCTCTGTACTGCACCAGAGAGGGGAAGGTGGATGGCTAGTAAGGGCCCTGGGAGCTTTTCCACCAGCTTTTTTTTTCCCTTTTTTTCATGGGCAGGCACCGGGAAACCAACCCGGGTCTCCAGCATGGCAATTGAGAATTCTGCCTGCTGAGCCACTGTCACACTGCCCCTCCTACCATCTTTAAAGGAGTGTTTTCTTGATTGGCACTTGCCCAGTTACTGCAGCCCTTTGACTGTTTTCCAGAGTTTTGAGGAACATAGGTCTGCCAGTTTTTGCTAGTTGTTCAAAGATTCTGTAGGGGAACAGCACTCTGGAATATCTTACGCCACCATCCTGGTCAACCGGAACCCCACATAGCTCTTTTTCAGTGTTTCCCTAGCTGCTTTTTCTTGTATATTTTCCCAGAGAGCTTTAGTAACAACTTGCCTAGCTCCAGAAAAAAAGCCTGTTGTTTTTGTCGGGATGGCAGGCCCTGTTAGAATAGTCTAGTATGTTTTCTTGTAAATTAACTTAGGAGAACTGAATCGATGATGTTTTTTCTTCCATTGTAACTTATCATCTGGTTATATTATTTGTTTATATGAGAATGGATGATCTTTGCATGTCAATTTTATATCCTGTTACCTCAATGAGTTCTTTTATTGTCAGGTTTAATTTTTCAGTGATTTTCTAAGATTTTCCAGATATGCTCTCATGGTATCTACAGAAAGAATGCTTTATTTCTGTGCCAGTTGTTTGCCGTCTAATTATTTTAGCTTGTCTAATTAGCTAAGTTGTCTTTGTAAATTTAAATAATATACTTGTTTCATCTATAGACAGCATCCGTTGATACCACATAGCATGAGATGGGGCTGAGAGTTCTGAGAGTTTTGCATGCTCTAATAAATGCAGGAAATGCATACAGGCAAAAATATAATTATACTTTTTATCATAAAAGGATACAAATAAGAAGTCAAAAGAAGAGATGCACAGGTTGAGGTCTGGGAGGGTTTCAAATGTGAAGCCTCATGCTCTTTCCCCATATTACCTTCTTGGCGCAGTGACATCAGTAACAGTCGTGGAAGTTCCTTTCTCTTCTCATTTTCTAAAACTCTTGTGCTGTAGTTGGGTGAGGAATATTCTGTGTTGATTTTCTCTCTCTTCTCTCATATTTACTGTTTTTGTCTTTTGTTCTTTATAAAGGAAAGAGTTCTTCAGTCTAGCTGTTGTTTTTCAATCTGACGGTCATGCTTTTCACTTTTTCAGAACCCTTTCTTGTCCCCTAATCAGTCCTTTTCCACAACATTCCATTGTTGTGTTGAGTGCAACATCTTATTGAATGAATTTCTTTTGAAAAATCTTCTTCTGTTCTCTTAATTACCTGTTTCTTTTTTTGGGCGGGGAAGGGGGGCGGGCAGGGGAGCAGGGTACATGGTCCGGGAATCAAACCCGGGTCTCCCACATGTAAGGCAAACATTCTACCACTGAATCACATGGCCACCCCTTAATTACCTGTTTCTTTAAGAGTTATTTTTCTATTTATCTTGATCTTTTGCTTATTTATTTCAGGGTTTCCTCAGTGTTCAGTGAGGAATGTGTTTCGTGTTTAAGAATGAGACATTTTTAAATGAGACATTAATTAAAAAGTTAATTTACACACAGGCAATGTTTGTTGACTGGCTGACCTGACCATAGAACAAGTGGGTGAACCCTACTACCTCAATGTGTTATTTTATTGTCAGGTTTAATTTTTCATTGATTTTTTAATCTTGATCCTTTACTTACTTGTGGGAAAGAGCCATTAGGCTGAGGGATGCTAAAATGTGGAGACCCAGGTTTGATTCCCAGACCATGTACCCTGCTCCCCTGCCCGCCCCCCTGCCCCCAAAAAGAAACAGGTAATTAAGAGAACAGAAGATTTTTCAAAAGAAATTAATTCAATAAGATGTTGCACTCAACACAACAATGGAATGTTTGCTTGAAGGTGCCATTGGCCATCCTGGTTTGTTTTAGTTTTTTATAGCTGAGTTCTTTAGAAGGATTCTCTTCCCCTTGATTTCAGTGCCCAGATGTTAGGCATTTTGAATTTTCCCTGGATTTGGGTATTGGGGTTTCAAGTTCTGCATCAGGGTTTAATTTAGATCACCTCCTTGCCCTCTTTTCCTCTGTTGCCTGTTCTCCTTCCACTGAGGCCTCACCTCTTTTGGTTTCTTCCCGTTCCCCTTGTGGGTTTATACCTTCTAAATTCCATGTGTCCTATTAGTGGGCTCTTAAGAAGGAGAGAAGACACGTTTATGTATATGTATCAGTGTATCATCTATGATGCTTTTGGATAGTATGTAACAGAAAAGCCAGCTGAAATGAATGCGTTCCTATAGGATTAAAGACTAAAATATGGAAGACAAGACAATAAGACTTAGATGACAATATAGAAGATTTTCTTTATGACCTTAAGGTAGAGAAGGATTTCTTAAACAGCACAAACTGTGAATGAACTGATACTAAAGTCAGCTATATTATAGAACCTCTGTTCACAGAGACCACTATAAAGCAAATAAAAAGACACGTTTCAAACTTATAATATTAATATGTAAAAGATTCCCTTTGAAAACTTTAGAAATCATAAGTGTACTTGAAAATGGGCAAAATGGGAAATTTTGAAATATGTATTGCTACATAAAAAAAGTTTAGGGTGGTGCGACGGTGGCTCTTTGGCAGAGTTCTTGCCTGCCATGCCGGAGACCCGGGTTTGATTCACAGTGCCTGCCCATGCAAAAAATAAAATAAAAAAGTTAAAAAAAAAAAATCACAACAGGCCATTTAATGGATGAGGAAATATAAATGCCCTATAAACGTAGGGGAAGATGCTCGACTGCAGAAAATACACATTTATACCACAACAAAATATCATTGCACACCCACCTGATTTGTAGGAAGTTCAAAGCCAGACAGTATCTCGTCTGACAAAGATATGGTGAGAGCTCACATCCCCCTCTGGGTAGAATCGAGGCGTTTATATTGGGAAAGAGTTCAGCCTTAGCCTGTATTGTTGAACATGTGCATAAACAGGTCTGTTCCTCAGTGTTCACCTTAAAGAAATATATCATCTCCTTTTATAGTGTTCTGAATTATAATCTTTGCTACCATTAAACACTATGTATAAAAAAAAATCTACCCACTTATTATAGAAAATCAGCTGTAATGAAAAAGGAAAGTAATTTATAGTAAAGAATGTATTTTTTTAATGTAACTGCTTAGGCATGACTACACTAGAAGTTGGATGTTAGTACCTTCTGATAATGAATGTTTTTTGGATTTAAGGGAAGATGATCAAGGTGTATGGGTAGTTCAGTAGTATTGCCTGCCATGTGGGAGACCGGGTTCAGTTCCCAGCCTATGCACCCCCCCACCAAACATGTTGTAAACAATATTCCTTATGATATATATATATCTATATCTGTCTCTATATCTTATCTGCCTCTGTGTGTATATATGTAGGGAGTCACATTAAAATAAAGGAGAGAAAATGATCAGAACCATTCATACAGGAACATGGAAAGAAGAGGTGACCACTTGTGCTGGTTTGAAATGACGTGTGTATCCTAGAAAAGCCATGTTTTAATCCTAATCCCATTTTGTAAAGGCAGCCATTTCTTCTAATCCCTATTCAGTACTGTATGTTTGAAAGTGTATTTAGATCATCTCCCTGGAGATGTGGTTTAATCAAGAGTGGTTGTTAAACTGGATTAGGTGATGACATGTCTCCACCCACACAGGTGGGTCTTGGCTAGTTTTTGAAGTCCTATAAAAGAGGAAACATTCTGGAGAATGGGAGATTCAGAGAGAGCAGACAAGAACGACATAGCCATGAGAAGCAGAGAGTCCACCAGCCAGCAGCCTTTGGAGATGAAGAAGGAAAACGCCTCCCAGGGAGCTTCATGAAACAGGAAGCCAGGAGAGAAAGCTAGCAGATGACGCCGTGTTCACCATGTGCCCTTCCAGCTGAGAGAGAAACTGGAACTGTGTTCGCCATGTGCCTTCTCACTTGAGAGAGAAACCCTGAACTTCATCAGCCTTCTTGAACCAAGGTATCTTTCCCTGGATGCCTTTGGACATTTCTATAGACTTGCTGTAATTGGGACATTTTCTCATCCTTAGAACTGTAAACTAGCAATTTATTAAATTCCCCTTTTTAAAAACCATTGTTTCTGGTATATTGCATTCCGGCAGCTAGCAAACTAGAACACCACTAAATAAAAATGTGTTAGGATAAGTAAAAACAGGCTAGCCTTACTTGTATGTGAGAAGAGAAAACTAAGTAACTTCCATTGAAATCAGGATAACATGCTGTTGGTGTTGCTGATTGGGGAGAGCATGAAGAAGTGCAGTGACCTTGTAAATGAGCAGGGCCTTCTCTGGAAGTGGAATGTCAGAGTAATTCCCTTTGTTGTGAGAAGATGGGGGAGCAGTGAAGTGTCACAGAAAACACGCCAGACGTACAGACATGCATCCAGTTGGGAGCATGTAGAAAGACTCTGGAGACCCTTATTCTTTAATAGGCCACAGAGAATTGAGGATGGATCCATTAAAGTTTAATAACGTGCCAGCTTGAGAGGACTGTAAAG
This sequence comes from Myrmecophaga tridactyla, assembly GCA_004026745.1. NCBI lineage: Eukaryota > Metazoa > Chordata > Mammalia > Pilosa > Myrmecophagidae > Myrmecophaga > Myrmecophaga tridactyla. The sequence continues at coordinate 17,482 of PVIY010031383.1, read as the reverse complement.
ACACAGGTGCTTTCCCATGTTGCGGGCCCAAGGGGAATAATTGGGCAGTATCCTATGAAAATTAGAAATGAACATGTGTTATGTATGTGTGTGTATGTGTGTCCTTTGACCCAGAAATTCAGATTATAATATTTTACCTTACAGATACTTTTGAAAATGTACGAAATGATGTATATACAAAGTTTCTCGTTGTCATATTATCCATAGTAAAAATATATGGAAATAAATAAATGTCTATCAATAGATGAATAAATAAATTTTGGCATTTGTATATGGTGAAATGTTTTTTAAAAAATTTATTTATTAATTAAAAAATAAAACAACATACATAATCAGTGATTCACAATATCATCACTTAGTTGCATAGTCATCATTTCTTAGGACATTTGCATTAATTCAGAAAAAGAAATAAAAAGACAATAGAAAAAGAAATAAAACGAACACAGGAAAGAAAAAAAAAAAAGATTATACCTACCATACCCCTTACCCCTCGCTTTCATTGGTCACTGGCATTTCAAACTAAATTTATTTTAGCATTTGTTCCCCCTATTATTTATTTTTATTCCATATGTTCTACTCGTTTTTTGACAAGGTAGATAAAAGGAGCATCAGACACAAGGTTTTCACAATCACACAATCACATTGTAAAAGCTATGTCATTAGACAATCATCTTCAAGAAATAGGCTTCTGGAACACAGCTCAACAGTTTCAAGTACTTCCCCCCACCCACTCCAATACACTATAAACTAAAAAAGGATATATATATAATACCTAAGAATAACCTCCAAGATAACCTCTCCACTCTGTTTGAAATCTCTCAGCCACTGAAACTTTACTTCATTTCTTTCTTCCCCCTTTTGGTCAAAAACCCCTTCTCAATCTGTTGATGCTAAGTCCCAGCTCATCCTGGGAGTTCTGTCCCACATTGCCAGGGAGATTTACACCCCTGGGAGTTATATCCCACATAGGAAGGAAGGCAGTGAGTTCACCTGCTGAGTTGGCTTAGAGAGAGAGAGAGGCTACATCTAAGCAACAGAAGAGGTTGTTTGGGGGTGACTGGTAGGCTAATTATCAGTAGGCCTAGCCTATCCTTTGTTTCACAGGGGCAAACCCCAAGATTGAGAGCTTGGCCTGTTGATTTGGTTGTCTCCACTGCTTGCGAGAGTATTGGAAATTCTCCAAATAGGGAAGTTGAATATTTCCTTCTTTCTCCACATCCTCCAACAGGAGTTTACAAATATTTTTTATTCATTGCCCAAATTACTCTGGGATGTATCGGGGCATCACACTAACTTGGACAAACCAACAAAATCTCACGCCTTACTCAAGATTCCATGTGCTTATGGTATTCAACTAAACTGACCATATAAATTAAATTAGGTGTTCTCTACCCAGAATATAAATTTTGCACCAAATAAAATCTGTCCCTTCGGTCTCACACATAAGATTTTAAAATATGGGCGATATCATTCTTTACCCTGTATTCTCATTTACCTTAGTCCTGTCCAGATCAGCTTCATTCATACCTGTAGTTGATGTCTGATCACTTCTTCCACTTTTTAAACAGTTCCTATATGGGGTAATGCTGACTTTTCATAGCTTCAGAGCTCTAACTCTGAGTCTCAGGTGTCACATAAATAAAGTTTCAGAGAATGACCAGGTTATACACAAATAGCTCAGAATTTAGAAATAGCAGTTACAACTCCTGAATAGATGTGACTGCTGTAAAAGCTTACAATCTAGGACCCTTTATAATAGGCCCCCCCATCCTGATAACCCATGATCTCGACCTCAGTTCACCACGTTTGTATGTTATAGTTAGTCCAGATGAGTGAGGCATGATAATATTTGTCTTTTTATTTCTGCCATTTCATTCAACATACAGTCCTTAAGTTTCATTCACCTAGTTGCATGCCTCACAACTTCATTCCTTCTTGTGGCTGCTCAGTAGTCTGTTGTTTGTATACACCATAGTTTCCCTTCCATTCCTCCGTCCTTGTACCCTTAGTCCACCTCCAGAATCGAGAACACTGTCACTATAAACTCCAGTGGGCAGATGTCCATTTGTGTCCCCACTCTCAGTTTCTCCAGGTATATACCGAATAGTGGAGTTGTAGGACCGTAGGGCAGCCCCACCCCTTGCCTCTTGTGGGAACCACTGCACTGCCCTCCAGAGGGGCTGGCACTCCTCATTTCCCTGCCAACAGTGAATAGGTGCATCTCATCCTGCATTTTCTAGTATAGCACTTGTTTCCCTCTATTCTTTTTTAAAGAGTTTTATTCGCACATCATGCAATACAACCTAAGTGAATGGACATGCCTTCGCCTCCATAATCTATATGAAGACATTTTCATTTCTTCCCCAAATAATCCATACCCCTCCCCCTGGACTCTGTTCTTAACTGCATTGAAATGCTTTTGTCTTTGGAGTTTTACTAATACACACTTGAATCCTAAAATATATAAAATATGTATTCATGCTGTTATTTCAGGTTGTTTTGAAATAGATCTGCACATTAATTTCAGGTTGTTTGAAATGATTATAAAAAATTAGTTGTGTTTGAATACGGGTGCCAACCATAAAAAATCTGGGTTATTCTTTAGCAGAAAGATAAAAATATGGTGAAGAAGAATTTAAACTTAATTCCCATGAGGAAATCCCAGTTTCATCTAAAAGAAAATGTCTTACAAGGAAGAAAGGAGTGATGCCTAATATAGTACATAATTTAAATTGGAAGTGAGAAATGGATATGGACTAATTCACTTATTTATGTTGTAAAGAAAACTGTGTGTCTTTTCCTAGGTATATACCCAAGTGAACTGAAAACATGTTCGTGCACATGCCCACAGCAGCATTATTCATATAGCCAAAAAACTGAAAACAGCCCAAGTATTCATCCATTAATGAATGGATTAATAAAATGTGGTATATCCATACAATGAAATACTACTCAGCCATAAAAAGGAATGAATGAGGGCAGGCAATGGTGACGCAGTGGCAGAATTCTCACCTGCCATGCTGGAGACCTGGGTTCGATTCCCTCTGCCTGCCCATGCCAAAAAACAAAAGAGGAATGAACCTTGAGAACATTATCCTGAGTGAAAGGAGACATAGAAGCCCACATATTGTATGATTCCGCTTATATATAAGGTCCAGAATAGGCAAATCCATAGAGAAAGAAAGTAGATTACTCATTGCTAGGGGTTAAGGGGAAGGGGGTTTGGTGAGTGACTGCTAATAAGTTACAGGGTTTCTTTTTGTGTTTGGTAAAAATGTCTTGGAATTACATAGTGGTGATGGCTGTTGTACAACCTTGTGAATAGACAAAAACCACTGAGTTATACACTTTAAAATGGTGATTTTCAGGTTGCATGAATTTTATCTCAATTGAAATTTTTTTAAAAAGAAAAGCAGTATAGTCACATTTTTGCAATGAATTTGAATGATGTGAATTTAAAATACTGGTATAAAATGTTCACATCAGTATTTCAGTTACTGTGAACTACTATGTCAAGAATGGTCCAGCTTGCAAAGTGGCAGGCCAAGTGGATCATCAGATATGTTTATGTTATGGTCACTGAGCTGTGCCATTTCAGCTGGTAAACAGGCCATGACCTGTATCGTGGTTTAAAGGTTTGGCTTTAAATGATGCTGGATTGAAATTAGGAACATTCAAAATGCACCCTCCTTAGCATACTGAACCAAATGTTGGGGAAGATCCATTCATGTATTTAAAAAGAAAAGCAGCTAGTTTTTTCACCCCCTCCACCATGTTAAGATCACATGTGAATATCATGTTTTTGACAGGGTAAGTTTAAGCTACTATTGGTAGAGGTTGACTCCTCAGCACTCAGTAAAGACTCAGCTTGTTTGGGAAGAGCAGGACCAGGGTGGGAGGCAGTGTTGGTAACTGTCCAACCACAGGCTTTGTAGGGCTTCAGAGCAAGGAAGAAGGGTAGGCCAAGGACACCTGAGTACTTAGGGGAAACTTGAGTTTGTTGATCCTTAATTAATAATGATTCATGAGCCATGGTGAGAGAGGAAGACAGACTGAAAGAACTTAGGGAATCAGGAAGCACTCAAGAAGTAGAGGTAGACAACACAGAGCATTCTTTGAAGAGTTTTGTCACCGAAGATAGTGGTAGGTTAAGGGGGGCCTGGGAATTTAGAAAGTCATCCCTGGACTGAGAAAAACAGATGTATAGATAGGTGTTCAGTTTCTGCTTTTCATGTAAGAACTACTTTCGAATTTACAGGACAGGTAAAAAAATAATACAAATCTCATACAAGGGACTCCCATATATCCGTACCCTTACCCCTGATTTACCGATATTAACATTTTGCCACATTGTCTCATCATCGTATTTATCCGTCTCTCTGTCAATTAGTCAATTTTTGAACACTTGAGTGTAAGTTGTACACATATCATGCTCCTTGAACACTTGATACTGCCATGTACATTTCCTACAAGTACAAATATTCATTTATGTTATGACCTTAACTGCAGTTATCAAGAAATGTAACATTGATGTAAATCTTATAGCCTATATTCTTTTAGTTATTTTCTTTCTTTTTTTTAAAAATTGTGGTAGCATATATAGAACATAAACTTTCCCATCTCAACCACTCCCAAATATACCATGAATGGGATTAATCACATTCACAAAATTGCGGTACCCTCAGTACCTTCCGTTACTAAAACCCATCTCCCCAAAGTAAATCCTATACTCATTATTAATTAACTTTGCATTCCCCACCCCCCGCAACATGTACTCTAATATCTATCTCTATGAGCTTGTGTATTTTCCACTATTTTCTTTGTAGTTACCATTGGGCTTAGATGTAACATCCTAAATCTACATGTAACATCCTAAATCTACATGTAACATCCTAAATCTACAACAGTCTTTTCTTTGATATCAGCTTAACTTCAATAGTATTCACAAACTATGTTCCTGTACCCTTCCATTTCCCCATCTTTATGTAGTTCATGTTACTAACTACATGTTTATACATTGAGTCTAAGTTCATTTGATGATATATCGTCACTTTTTATACATTTATCTTTTAGATCCTGTAAGAAGTAAAAAGTGGATTTAACAAACCAAAAATATAATAGTATAGCATATATAATTACCCCTGTTGTTACCATCACCAGAGATCTTCATGTGATTTCAGTCTATTCTCTGTTCTCCTTTTCTTTCAACCTGCAGAATTCTCTTTAGCATCTCTTGTAGGGCTGGTGTAATGATGACGAGCTTCCTCAGCTATTGTTTATCCGGGAATGTCGTAATCTCTCCCTCAATTTTGAAAGGCAGTTTTGCCATAGATAGAATTCTTGGTTGGCAATTTTTTGCTTTCAGCACTTTAAATATGGCTTTTTGCTTCCATGGTTTCTGGTGAAAAATTGGCACTTTATCTTAGTAAGCTCCCTTGTATGTGACATGTTGTGCCAGGAGATACCACCACTTTTACTAGCCTTTTTCTTGTTTGGGCACTTGTCCTTTTGTTGTGGTCCTTTAATTGTTTGCTGAAGCTTTGAGAAAGATGTTTCTGCCAGTTCTTGGTGGTTGTTCAAAACTTCTCTGGAGGATGGATCCCTGAACCTTCTTGTTGGGGCAGGTCCCTAAATTAACTTAAAAAAATAACAGTTTTAGTCACACAATGCACAAACCATACAATCCATCCTAAGTCCAGTTAATGGCTCTTGGTATAATCACATAGGTATGCATTCACCATTACAGTCAATATGAGAACATTCTCATTTCTTCCAAAGAAAAAATCTCATACCTCCTATCTCCTTCTGTTATTGATGTTTAACTTTGGTATAGCGCCTCTGTTACTATTATGAAAGACTATTACGGTGTTACTGTTAGCTGTAGACCTTCGTTTACATTAACAGCATTTTACTCCCGTATACTATCCTATTATTAACACCTTGTAACAGTGATATTCTAGTCCATGTAAGAACTCTTTTACATTCTGCAGTTATATCATACAGTTAGCCACCACCATTGTCTGCTCTGGGTTTAGCTAAGTTATAAAATCCCAGTTTTTATCCTCTAGCTTTCCTTCTGGTGACATACACGACTCTAACCTTTTTCAATCATACCCATACTCTGCTTTGTTAATTACGCTTAGAGTATTGTGCTACATCACACAGCATTGTGCTATCCATTTCCGAACCTTTACAATGAACCTTATTGTACATTCTGTACTCCTTAATCATTGATTACCCAGTCTCTGCCCACATCCTATCTCCTGGTAACCTATGCTTTTGAATTTAATTCTCAGAGTTTGCTTATTATAATTATTTCATATTAGTGAGACCATGCAATATTTTGTTTCTGGCTTATGTCGCTCACCATGTCGTCAGGGTTCATTCACCTTGTTGCATGCTTCATGATTTCATTTCTTCCTGCAGTTGCACAGTGTTCTATGTATATGCCACAGTTCCCTTTTCCACTCATCAGCTGATGGACCCCTGGGTGCCTCCATCCATTGGCAGTCATGAATAATCGTGCCATAAACATTGATGTGCAAATGTCTATTTGTGTCCGTGCTTTCAGTTCTTCCCAGTATAGACCTGGTAATGGGATTGCAGGATCATGTGGCAAGTCTATTCTTAGCGTGTTGTGGATCTGCCACACTGCCCTCCAGAGGGGCTGCACAATTCTACTTCCCTACCAGCAGTGAATAGGTATACCTCTTTCTCCACATCTTCTCCAGCACTTGTAGTTTTCTGTTTTTTTAAGTTTCATTCACACATCCTATAATCCATCTGGATTCACTTTTTTTTTTTGCATGGGCAGGCACCGGGAATTGAACTCGGATCTCCAGCATGGCAGGTAAGAACTCTGCCTGCTGAGCCACCGTGGCCCGCCCTGGATTCACTTCTGAAAGTAGTCAAGTGACTTCCATATTACAAAAATCAATCAACCAGTCAAAACCATTTCAGCCATCTATGTTTTGGGAGCAGTCCTCTTCCTGTGGGAGGAGACATGCGGAAGACCTTTGAGGATCCCACTTACCTGAGTTTTGAGGGCTGCCAGTGGTCATGCCTTTCAGTTGAATGGCATCTTGCTGTTTTTCTTCTGTTTGTCATAATTGTGAACTGCAAGTAGAATGTATGTATTGTTATCCGCAATTTGAAGATGAATAAGCTAAGATTAAGAACTGAAGTCATCTGCTTGAGTTCATAAACATCTGTTATTTCCAAACATGGAAGGCTATAGAACTATGTGGGGAAAGTTTTAAAAACTGAATATTTTCAGGTTCTACCCTCAGAAATGTTGGTTTGGGAGGATAAGGCCCAGGCACCTGCATTTTCATCAGCTCCATAGATGGTTTTGTTTTTTTTAATTTTTAAAAAATTTTTATTGAGAAATTTTCACACACATACAGTCTGTATATTGTGTACAATCAATGGCTTACAGTATCATCACATAGTTGTGTATCCATTACGTGATCATTTTTAGAACATTGGCATCACTCCAGAAGAAGAAAAAGAAAAAAGGAAAAACTCATATATCCCATACCCCTTACCTGTCCCTCTCATTGACCACTAGTATTTCCATCTACCCAATTTATTTTACCCCTTACCCCCCTATTATTTATTTATTTTTTTAATCCTTATTTTTTTTACTTATCTGTCCATACCCTGGATAAAAGCATCAGACACAAGATTTTCACAATCACATGGCCACATTGTAAAAGCTATGATATTCTACAATCATCTTCAGGAATCAACCCTCCTGAAGCACAGCTCAACAGTTTCAGGTACTTCCCTCCAGCCCCTCTAATACACCATAAACTAGAAAGGGATATCTATATAGTGCATAAGAATAACCTCCAGAATAGCCTCTCAACTCTGTTTGAAAGCACTCATCCACTGAAACTTTATTTTGTCTCATTTTTCTCTTCCCCCTTTTGGTCAAGAAGGATTTCTCAATCCCATAATGCCAGGTCCCAGCTCATCCTGGGAGTTCTGTCCCATGTTGCCAGGGAGATTTACGTCCCTGGGAGTCATGTCCTACGTTGGGGGTGGGGGTCGGAGAACAGTGAGTTCACCAGCCAAGTTGGCTTAGAGAAAGAGAGGCCACATCTGAGTGGCAAAAGAAGTTCTCTGAGGATGACTGAGGCATAATTATAAGTGGGCTTAGCTTCTTCTTTGCAGGAATAAGTTTCATAGGTGCAAATCCCAAGATTGAGAGCTCAGCCTATTGAATTGGTTGTACCCACTGCTTGCAAAGAATGTCAGAAATTCCCTAAATGGGTAAGTTGAATATTTCCAGAGGTGGTTTTTTTTTTTTTTTTTCATGAGAAATAATATTAATTTCAACAAAGGCAGAAAGCAGCAATACAATTGACAAGAAAGTCATAAAGAGAATCCTAATTAATACATTTTTTTTTTTTTTTCCAGAGGTGGTTTTTATGCAGCCAGTTAGGCAGCATGTTATGCCAAGTACAGAGGCTGGACTCACAGGCTGTAGTTTTTGCTAATAGGCAGAGTGGTAGTTTTATCACTGGCTATATATCTCGACACCTTTGTCATTCATTCAGCCAGAAAATTTGATGCAGCAACTCCTGTGTGCCAGGTTCTCTCTGTT
>PVIY010031382.1:0-29984 GCA_004026745.1 Myrmecophaga tridactyla | reverse complement strand
GCCTCCGCCCCAGAGCCCAGCCTGCAATTTCCATGTCAGCCGCGCGGCCGCCCCAGCCGCTGGTGACCGGCCTTTTTGTTCTTGCCTGGTTTCCGTGGTAACAGCCTGGGAGGAAGCCGTGCCCTCCAGGCCCTCCTCGCAGCCCCCCGCGGGACGGGCGCTGGGCCCCTGGCCTTGGTCCTGACAAAAGCTCCCCCCACCCCACCACGGCCCCATTGTTCTGCCTCGGGGGCCCCGCCCACCGCGCTGGGGCTGCACGGACCGCTCTCGGGTGGGCGCCGGCTTCTCTCACGCAGCTGCTGCGGACCTCGGGCTGCAGCCAGGCCCGCGACCCCCGCCGCAGGGGATCGGATGGGGACTGCGCAGCATCCTCGAGAAGGTCCCCAGGGGCCGGCACCCATGCCCCTGCCTCCCCGCAGCATCAGGAGACGGAGACTGAATGGTGTGCAGCCCCCGCCCCACCCCGACAGCCGGGCTTTGTCCCCACGTCCAACGCCCGTCGCGGGTGGGCGCGGTCCGGCCGGCCCAGGGCTTGCCCAGGTGGGGCTGCCTGCGGGGACCTGTCCCCGCACCAAGGTCGCCCGCGAGTCCGGGCCCCGCCCTCCCCCAACAAAGGACTCGGGTGGGGCCAGGAGGCCGAGGGTCGTCGGAGGGGGATGGGGCAGACGCCCGTGGCGGTGCCCAGGGAGGCCTCACTCCTGGGCGGCAGCCCCGCCCACACCTGCACCCCACATCTCGCTCAATCTCAGCTGCGGCCCCAAGAAGGGGCGACGGCCCGGCGGCGTGGCGGGGGCAGACGTGGGCGCAGGGCGCGGACCCCGGTCCCGGGCGCCCGCGGCGCGCCTCACCTTGGCGCCGATCTGGTTGCCACACTGGCCGGCTTGGATGTGCACGATCTCCCTCATCCTCAGAGCGGCGTGGGCAGCGGCGGCGGTGCGGAGGGTCTGCGCCCCCGGCCGCGCGCTCTTATACGCGGGGCCCCGCCCGCGCCCGTGACGCCGCCGCCGCGCGCCAATCCCCGGCCTCGGCGGACTGCGGCACGGCTCGGCCCGCGCAACCGGGCGCGGCTGCGCGAGGCGGGGGCGGGTGGGGCCGCGTCGCGGGGGTGGGGGGGTGTCTCGGCCTCGGACCCCCCCGCCTAGGGACCGACCCTCATCTTCCCGGGCAGGGGGCACGGGCCCCTCCCGGCCCCCCGACGCAGGCAGGAGGAGCAGACAAGGGACCCTCGGGGGACTCGGGAGGCGGGAAGGGGCTGGAGCCGGCTCTGCACCCCCTGAACAGAAATAAATATTGGGGCGCGGCCCGCCCCCCAAGGCCTGAGTCAGAAGGCTCGGGGTGGTGCTTTGTCACCCCTACCAGGCCCCCCATATCCACTGCAGGAGCCCGGTTGGCCCGGGCGGGGCTGGGGGCGGTTTCTGACCCCACTGCGGTCCCCTGTACTGGGGGCAGCGTGGAAGGACGCCCGTGGGGACACTGTGCTGGGAAGAGGGGAGGGAGCGAGGGAAGCGAACTCCTGGGGGTCCGTGGTAATTGTCCTGGTGCTTCAGTGGCGACTTTGTCCAGTGACATCCACAGCCCACGCTGGGACCTCAAGATGCTGCCTGCACCCGTGGCTGTTTGAGAGCCCCGAGGGGGGCTGTGCAGACCCCTCTCTTCTCTCCCAAGAGAAGCCCCGAGTTTGGCAGGTCTAGAATTGGGACCTTTTGTTCTCAAGAGCTGTCCCCTCCCCCACGATGGGTCCATGATGTGGCTTTTTGTGGTTGGTTTCTGCCACCTGGAGCCCCTCCCTGCCCCCATCTGGCTCTTCCCCAGCGGCTGCTGCCTCCTCGTCCGAGCTGATTGCCCACCCCGCACCCTGCTGGCAGCACCGAGCCCCTGGAAGGTTCCGGGGCCTGTTCAAAGCTGACTCACTGTCGTCTCCCGCAGCAGAGGCAGGCACTGCCGGGAACCAGGGCTGGTGCTGCCGGGGGGGGGGTGGGGTGGGGGTGTGTGCTGCGGCAGGGCTGGGTGGAGGATGCTGAGGTGGGCTCCTGGCACCAACGTCACGGAACAGGGAGAGAGGATGTACGCTGTCGCCACTCGCGTGCCCAGCTCCCCTCTGCACCCCTAAGCAGCCCATGGCCTCGGGCCTGGCCTCAGACGTCCCAGGGCAGAGCCAAGAAGGGGCGTCGGGACCCAGGGGCGCAGGGCAGAGGCTAGAGGGGTGCCCACTGCCGCAGCGTGAGTGGCGGGGGAGATGGCGTCACGGTGGAGGAGGCGACGGCTGCGCTGCTTGCCCCAGATTACTCTGGGATCTGTGTCCCCACAGACAGCAGAGAGGTGGGGGGTGCGGAGGCAGTTCCTTCAGGCTGGGCAGCCACGGGCGGCCGTGCTGGTTCCTGGGACGCCAGTGTGTCTTCCCCGCATCCCCAGTCCCCGGCCCTCCCACTCTGCACGTCAGGCAGACGTGGGCCATGAGGCTGCACTGGGCACAGCGCCCGTCACTGGGCAGGAGGCTGACCCCGAGCCCGATTCAGGCTGGCGGCCTCACGGCGGCCTGGCAGTGGGGGTGCCGCAGACAGAGAAGCCTGGTGGCTGCCTCGAGGGCAGCTCTGCTGGCAGCTGTGTCCCTCCTGAGCCCTCCCAGCAGCCGCTCCACTCTGGGCTTGTCGGCTCGACTGGGTCCAGAGGCCCCTGACCGCAGGAGGTGGCAGCGCAGACAGGCGGACAGGCTTCCCGGGAAGGGTGGCACGTGGCTGCCGGAGCCCGGGCTGAGGCCTCACCAGGAGCACGGCAGCATCTCCCGAAAGGTCTTGCGGAGCTCCTGGCTGCGGAAGGCGTAGATGAGGGGGTCCACGATGGAGTTGCAGAGGATGAGGGCGAGGAAGACGTTGAAGTTCTTGAAGACGCAGCCGCAGGTGGGGTGCTGGGGGCAGAGGACGACGAGCACGAGATGCAGGAAGAAGGGGCCCCAGCAGAGGCAGAAGGCGCCGAGCAGGAGGGAGAGGGTGGCGGCGCCCTTGAGGCCGCGGCCCCGGCGTGCAGGTGGGCGGGGGCGCAGCCGGGCGATGCCGCGGGCGTGCTGGCGCGCGCGGGCCAGCATGTGCAGGTGCAGGCCGGCCATGAGCGCCAGCAGTGCCAGGAAGAAGCCGATGAAGCAGAGCAGCGCGGCTGGCTGGTCATAATAGGCAATGAGGAGTGCGCTGCACAGGCCGCTGCCCAGCCAGATGGCAGCCACGGCACGGCGTGCGCGGCCCAGCGTGACGATGCTGTGGTAGCGCAGCGCGTGGAAGACGGTGATGTAGCGGGCTACGGCAATGGCGCCCAGGAAGCAGAGGCTGGACAGCATGGCGCCGCACACCAGCACGTCAGCGGCGCGGTGCAGCTGCTGCACGGCCGCGGCCTGGGCGGCCAGCACGCCCGCCTCCAGCAGCAGCATGACGGCCGTGCCCAGCAGGCTGCTGGCGCTGACCAGCAGGTCGGACACGGCCAGGCAGCAGACGAAGCAGTACATGGGCGAGTGCAGGTTGCGGTTCCTGGCAATGGCAGCCACCACCAGCATGTTCTCCACCAGGCTCACTAGCCCCAGGCCGAGGAGCAGCGCGTCTGGCATGGCCACCTCCAGGCACCCGGGCCCCGTCTGGTTGGCGGCCAGCCCCAGGGGCAGCGCGGCGGGGGCCGTGGAGTTGAGGGAAGCCCCCAGCCGCCTCTGCGGCCCCCGCCCGGACATCTCGACTCAGCCCGTCCCTGGGCAGCGCATCCCCTGCCGGCCGCCTCCACCCGGACGCCTGCGCTGCTGGCCTCAGCAGCTCCGCACCCTCCGGGTTGGTGCAGTCACACGGGGCTCGCCTGCCCCGGCCCCTCCTTGCCCACCTCGGTGGGGGCACGCTGCCCTGCCCTCCTCCCGGCCTGGAAAGAAGGAAGCCTTTCTCCCGCCTCCTCAGAGATGCCGCGCCCCAGGCAAGCACATGCGCCGCCCCCACGGAGGCCCGAGCGGCCACTGCAGACACCGGCCCTGGCCCATCGTGCACATCGCCCCTTCTCATCCCTGGCATCCAGCTGAGGGATCATTCATTACTGACTGCAGGGTGAGGGGAGCGTGGGGGAGCCGGGGGCTGGCCTCGGGAGAACTTTCCAGCAATTAGAAGTCTGCGCTCACGTGGGCAGCAGGGGGTGCAGGGCAGGGGGCAGGAGGGTTAGAGCCTTTGCGCTCCCAGTTCGGGGCCGGGGCCTGCTCCCCTGCAGGCCAGCCTTGGAGTAGCCCTTTCTGCATGTGAGCCTTTGTGTGCACGCGTGTGTGCATGCGTGGGGGGTGCTGCACTACTGGGAACTGCTGCGCACAGGTCAGTCCCCCTGCGGGGTGGGCCTGCGTGCACCCACTTCCTCTGCAGCCACATCAAGGGCAGACTTCCTGTCTCCAGCCTCAGCGGCTGCAGCTGGGCATAGGACACTGTGGGCATTCACGGCTGCCGGACGGGCCCGAGGGCCGAGCGCAGGGCCGGCTGCTTCCCAGGCCCTGCTCTGAAGCTGCCTTGTGCTCTCGGAGTCAGGTGGGGTGGGAGTGGCCGGCTGCGTGCAGCTCCTGCTCTCAGCCGCTTTCCCACGCCCCCCATGTGGGGGCCCCCCCACAACGGACACCGCGCGTCCCACAACCAGCAAAGCAATGCGCCTTCTCTCTCGTTTCCGCGTTTTATTGAAGCACGACACTGAGCCCCTATACAAGGAACACAGCGTGCACGATGTGGTGACAGGGCCGAGCCCCATCTTGCTTCTCTTAGCCACAGTGGCACGTGATGGTTCCCCCCATTAGTTGCCTTGCGGACCCAATGCCTACCAGCCTCTAGGGGTGCATGGGTGATGCCCAGAATAGAGTTGTGCCCCAGAAGCCAAGCTTCAGCTTTGACAGATCCAGCCAAACCGTTCCCAGCACCGGCAGCCCAGCCTCTGTGCCCGCCCCCCACCCCCCGACCCCACCGCACCATCAGCTGAGAACCAGCCACCGGACATGACCGCAGGAGGCAGAGCCGGCCGTGTGGACGCTGCTGGCATCGCTGTCCCCCGAGGACCAGCACCTCCTCAGGAAGGAGTGACTCGCAGGGTCAACACACTCTATGAACGTGGCCTGGTGGCCTCAGTGCCCCCTCCCACACCATGAGACTTGGACCAGCTCTGGCAGGGCCACTACAGCCTTCTCCCCAGAAATGGGGGCCTGGAAGGGGTGACCCTGCCTCAGGATGCGTCATGGTTCCGTACGGGGGGGAGGCAGCAGCTGAGCATGGGTCACGGGGGAAACGCCAAAGAAGGCTGCAGGGCACCATGCCCAATTATGTCACAATGCAGCGCTCTCAGTGCCCCAGGAGAAACTGAGGTGGGCCATGAGACTTGGGGTGGGGGGAGACTTTCTGCAACCAGAGCTGTAGCCCCCAGGCCAGCCTCTCTGCCTCTACCTGCCTCCCATGCAGCCCCCCCACTGTCATCTTCGTGTTTCCTGCAGGGCACCTGCCACCATTGGAGAGAACCTGGCCAGTTCCCAGGCAACGTGTGGGAGAGGCTGCGATCAGGCCATCTCCAGCAGCACCTACAGTGGAGCTGCTCCCTGCACCCATCAGCTGTGTACAGGGCACGTAGGTCCTGCGAGTGCATCTGGCCCGCCCCGCGGGAGGTGGGGCCACCGCCCACCCCACTCTGCCCCCAGCCCCGTCCCCCTTCACTCCCACCCCCTTCTTGCCCTCCTCCCCTCCCAGGCCTCTCCCCTCACCCCACCTCTCATCAGCTGGGGTCTGGCAGGGCTCTCAGAGCTCTCTAGGGGACAGGGAGGTGGCAAAATGTCTCCTGTGCCCGAGACTGTAGGGTGGCCTGCCTTGGAGGGAGGAGGTCTTGTGACCACCAGCCCCTTGCACACCTCACCTCTTGTCAAGCTGGGGAGGTTCTCGGAGGACCAGGGACCTAGGCTGAGCCTCTGAGGCAGATGACATGTGGGGGCTGAGTCCTTCCTCACCCCCAGAAACAAATAGCTGGGTGCTCCCCTGAGCCTGAGCAGCTTATTTAAAGCACTGATGCTTTAACCACCTCCCGGGAGAGCGAGGCTGGAGGTGTGTGGTTCCCTCACACGCCTGGCATCTCCCTTCCTGCCCTACCATCTCTAGAATATGAGCTCTGTATTTTAAAGTTTGTGAACTCCTGCAACAGAGTGGCTGCCACTGCTCCAGACATCACATCCTTACTTGGCTGGATTTAAAACTGAAAGGAAAAGGCAGGTCAGGTAAGTTTCCTTGCTTGCCTGTCATTTTCAGAAACCAAAGCCTTTCCCAAAGCCCCCCAGCAGGCTCCCGATCTACTCCCACAGACAACCCAGCTGTACGGACCAGAGACACGCGGACCCAGTAGGACAGGCCACCCATGTCACACTTGCTTCCTGGACCTGGGACCAGGAACCGACCCCCCAACAAATCCAGTTAAGCTGGCAAGGAAGGGCAAGATGAGAAGAATTTGACGCTTTAAACATCTGCACAGCTCTGGGTCCTTGTGAAGAGGCAAGCAAAGAGGGCTCCTGCTGGGCCCCCAAATGTGGCATCACCTATTGCACCCACAGACCTGACAAGTCTCAGCAGTCGGAAAACCCCAGTGGGCAGGCAGGACACAGATCTTGGGCTCGGTGCGGCAGGGGCAGAGGCTGAAGCCATCACCTTGTGGGCCCTGGGCCCATTCCAGGTCAAAGGCGGGTGGGGAAGGTGCAACAGCAGCAAGGAGGGGATCTGGCAGCAAGCAGGTGGGATTTCTGGGCTTCTCTGGGGCCAGGGACAGTGGTCCCTGGACCTGTACCCAAGGGTCTGAGAGGTGCCCGGGGCAGCTCAGGACAGAACTGCATGCAGTTCGCCCAGTCCGGGATCTTGCAGAAGTGATGTTGTGGTCTGCTTTCCCTCTGGCCGCAGCACCCAAGTAGGCGCTGAGCTGGGGGTGTGGCCCTGTTCTGACCTTTGACCCCAGGAGCTGGGACCCACCCACCCACCCACCCAGCTCTCCTGGGTCCTCTCAAAAAGCTGCCTCTCCAGCTGCCCTTTCAACTCTGGGTGCCAGCCTCAGCTCTTCCAGTAAAATTAATTTATTAGATTGGACAGATTTTGTCTGGCGCTTATGGCCGAAGGCCGTGTGCCTGGTCTGGCTGGCTGCTTGGGCGCTGAAAGCCCCAGCCGTTCCACCCTAGATGCGCCCGAGGCTCCAGGCCTGAGCAGGGCAGCTGCGAGCTCTGTGGGAGCCCAAGGGGCCAACCCCAGCACAGCCTACACCTGGCGGCAGGCTATGTGCTCTCTGCGCACACCGGACGGTCCCGAGAGCCCGCCTGCCCGCTGCGGGGTGCTGGCCTGCCCTGGGAAGGACGGGCTCACTCCACAGCAGGCATGTCCCGTGGCATTTATAGGGGACAGGCAGGTCTATGCATAGCCAGCGTTCCTGCTCTGGGAACTGGCAACTCCGGGCAGACGCCATCGGAAGTGCATCCAGGGTCAGTCCCAGTCTGCCTCGCCGTCCAGGGGCTCCTCGCGTGCGCCCTCCAGGTCATTGAAGTGGAAGTTGGCCATCATGTCGCGCACGGCCAGCATCAGCCGGTTCAGGCCCTGGTTGCGGTTCAGAGCCCCAGCCACGCCCTCGTCCGGCCTCTCCCCCTGCACAGGAAACGTGGCTGAGTGGCCAGCAGCCCAGCACTGGCCGCTGGACAACCCTTCCCAGGACCCCGTAGAGACGGGCCCGAGCCTGGCCCTACAAGGCGTCTCCCCCAAACTAGGCCACGGGCAGTTCCCGGGGGGAGGCTGCAGCACCAGTCTCCCGCCTGCACTGCCCACCGCTGCCCCGTATGCTTGGCGGGGTCTGGGTGGTGGGGGTCAGCTGTGAGGACATACCTCCATGGTGTAATTGGGCAGGAGTGACCGGAAGAAGAGGGCAATCGTGTTTCCATGGCTGACAGGGCCTAGCCTGGAAGAGAACACCGAGAACGGTCAGGGCGAGACTGAGCCGGTGCCTGCTGGGGAACCAACTAGCACACAATGACCCTGCCAGCTGCCCCGTGCCCCAGCAGGGAAGACCCCCAGTCAGCCCAGAGCAGGGCTGTGGTCCCCAGAACGTAACAGGGGAAAGACTTGCCCAGATATCACACAAGCACCCTGAGAAACACACACTGAGCAGAAGTGGAGAGTCTTCACAGCCAGGTTTTAAGTAAAACTGTTCTTTCAATGTTTTCTTCACTTAACAAATGGAGAAAGTATAAACTACTCATGTAAAGAGAAGCTCCCAGGGCATGTGTTAAGTGGCAACCCCTACAGGTGAAGTGTGGTACTGCAGCCCAGCTCTAGTAGACCTGCAGACCCTGCTGCTGAAGCTGCTGAGGGTAAAAGACTGTGGTCTGAGAGCAAAGAGAAGAGAACAAAGCTCGTCAGGAAGGTGCCACAGCGACTGCTAGGTGCTGCAGTGTCTGTGATGGCATGAGCTGGGTTATCTCGTTTTGAACCCAGTGACATTTCTAACTTGCACCTTGACCTGCTAGAGACTACTCCCCATGAACACGCAGCCCCCGTTTCATAAAATAATTCAGTGGAAAAAGACGGTCTTCACTCTACAAAGTGTGTTCTGCCGAATGGGGAGATGTTCTTGACACTTCCTTTGAGACCTACTGCTCTGGTTTGAAGGGCCCCAGGCAAGGCATTCACGCAGCTTTCAAGGCCAGAAGGGAGGACAAAAAGGGGCCTTTCAAGGACCCAGATCCCGAAGGCCATCCACACATGCACAGGCAGCCCAGGTCAGGCTCTGCTGTGCTTCCTCCTCATTTCACACCTGAGGCCCCTTACTCCTGGACAGCCACACGGGCCTTCTTTTGGCACATGCCGGCTCTTCTGCTTGAATATGTGCCCTCCCTGTCCTTGGTGAAGGTGAGCTCACCCTTCATGCCTCAGTGTAACTGTCATCTCTCATACACACCCCCCCCTTTCCTTCACACCGCTTCCTGTAATGGTTTTGCTTCCAAATTTAGCTCTAGATTCTGCAAGTAATGTCTGTTTGCCCTGCTGCCACGTGCACGCCATAAGAGCAGAGGCGATGTCTTATTTTTGCTTCCCAGTCTTTTCAGCACCTGCTACAGAACCCAACAAAGAGAAAAGCTCAGACATTAGATGAGCAAGTGAAAGGAAATGGCCTGCGGCAGAGAAGGTGCCTGCATCTGACCTCCTATGTGAGCCCCAATCACTGGCCTCAGGGAGGGAATGCAAAGCGGGAGGTGGAGACAGGTACCTCTCTGGTCTGACGTAGGAGTAGATGGTGTCCAAGGGAGGCAGAGGATCGAACCCCATCACAGACTGCGTGGTCACGTCCTTCAGGAAGAGACACAAGATGGAGACGCTAGAGTGCTGCGGGGACCTCCCTGCCCCTCCCCAAACAGTCCCTCCATGGGGTTCCCACTTGCTGGGAATCCAGGCACCTGGACACTCTGCCCTGTCGAGAGGCCACACTGGCCCTGTGGCTGGGAGCTAGGTGTGGTGGGCAGGCCGCACAGTGGGCACACGGGGCTGCTGGTGCCCCCACCACAGCTTGCCGCCCTGAGCAGATGGGGGTGCCTGGGAAGAGCGCACTCCCCGTGGGGCTCCTGCTCCCGACAGCTGAGCCACACAGAGGTGACTCTGCTGCTCGGAGTCTGAGCCTGAGTGGTGAGGGTCAGCACAGAGACAGCCGAGACCAAAGGTCTCCTCAGTGGACGTCTTCAAGTTTCCATCTCCAACTTCACCACGCCCTGCCCCTTCTCTTACGCCTTTATGATGGCCTAAAACTTCCCATACTGTTTTCATATGCCGGGTTTCCTTTTCCTAACACATCGAGTACTCGACACACACTAAGGGGCATGACCAGGGGAGGTGTCACACACACGGCCTCATGCAGCTGGTCACAGGTGACCTACCAGGCTCCATGGCCCAAAGGACACACAGCTACAGGCATGGCACAGCCTCCTGCAACTGAACCTCTGCCCTGTGCTGTGCCCACGAGCCCCAGCCCGATTCCTGCCTGTAGGCTGCATGCAGGCAGCACCCTTACCGGGGGCAGGGCAGCCACGGCTTCCTTGACCTCGGAGAGGATCACGTGACGGTGGATGTTCCGGGGTGCCCGCTGGTAGAGCACTCTGCGCCTAAGGCCAGGAAGAACCGGTGAAGCAGCAGCCGCTGTGCCACGTGCACACTGGCCCCTGCGCCAGCTCCACGGCTCCTCCCCTGGTCTCTGCAAGCACCCAGCCCTGAGGTTAGACTAAGAGTCTGGGCCCCAAGCTTGGCACCGGGAACAGAGCTAGGTGCACTGACAGCGCAGCCCAGAGGCTCACTGACACACCGAGCCTGCGGCATGGTGCCGGCACTGCTGGCTCCCACCCGCGGTGCCTGTGTCGTGCCAGACACTGTGCCAGAGACAGATGTGGATGCACCGTCAGTGCGTGGCCCAGCGGGGAGATGGGCGGAGCCACCACGTTGTCCCTTCCCCATCGCACAGCTCCCTGCCTCTCCATGCACTGAAGGGGGACCCCACAAATGCTAGGGTGTCTGCACACATGCGCTGGGGACTCAGGGTGGGTGACCGGCCCTCATGAAAGGACTAAGACTGCACCCTGTCAACAAAGCTGGCTGCGGCATCCTTGCTTGGAGAGGCAAGACACACCCACAGCATGTCGCAGGGACGGCCAGCCCCCAGAGGAGACACAGCTGTCACAAAGCCGTCCCTCTCCAGGCCAAGCAGCACGATGCCAGCAGGCAGGAAGTGAGGGCTGCCAGGTCCCTGTTGGTGGCCAGCATCTCTGCAGAGGGCACAATCTTTGCCACCCAGGCCTGGTGGGAGTGAGGGGCCAGTGGGCTGAAGCCAAGCCGTCTCACAGCCACTGTCACCTGTGGGAGCCATGGCACGGGGCAGACTCCCCTGCTAACACACACAAGCACCACCCTGTGCGCCCTCAGCCTTCCGCAGAGGCCCTTGCGGCCCCCCAGCCTGCAGACCGGGCCTCCCCGACTCACCTGCCCTCACAGGCGTCCACGGCAGGGTCCCCAGCGTCCACAGCCTGCAGAACTGCATGCACGTTCTCCTCCAGCCAGCTCATGGTGGCGGGCTCCTTCCAGAGGAAGTGCGACCTGCCCAGGTAGAGGCTCACCAGCTGGTTCAGGGCAGGGGGCTGGCTGTGGGAGAGCCGCCCATAAGCACCTCGGGTCTCAGACCCAGCACAGCCCCCCAAGCTGGGCTGGCCCCCTCGGTGCTGGTGGCAAAGGGGCCATGTAGGCCCATCCAGGGAGGCGGCCTGGGGGAGGGGCTGCCCAGAGGGGCTCCCAGGCCTGTGGACCCCTCAGCTCTTAAGGGGTGGGGGCGCTCATGGGCATTCTTCAGGAAGTACCAGTTACTTAACACAACTTCTGAAAGGATAAAGAACACAGCGTGCTTGTGCGCACGGCAAACCTGCCGCCCAGTGCGGCCGTCGGGGCAAGGCCCCCACGTGCCACCTCACAGCCACTCCTGGGGCAGGTGCACAGTCCTCCCTGCTGCCCCCACGCCCCCCCCCGGCCTTCTGCCCCACCTGATCTCGGCGTCGGGGCCAAAGAAGCGATGGCTGGAGACGGTGGTGTCGGGCCGCACACTGCAGCGTTCCAGCAAGGGCATGAGGACTGCGGGAAGCAGAGACCTGGAGCTGCAGCCCCCAACCCACCAGGTCCTGGCTGCACTGGTGGGGGAAGCTTCCTCCTGACCTGCGCCCCTGCTCCTGGGGGGCCAGGTCTCCCAAGCCAGGACGTCGGCTCCACCCTCCCTGAGCTTGTGCCAACCCCGGCCGGGTGGCCATGCCCTCTGCAGCACAGCTGGGGCAGCGTGGGCTCTGCCGGGAAGGGGTGAAGCATCTCCCTTGTCAGGTCAGAACAGTGAAAGGAAGGAGAAGCACCCTGTGCCGAGGCCCACAGCTCTACCAGGCCACCAGGGTAAGGTGGCTGATGGGTCTCTGGTCCCACCCGAGCTGGCATGGCCCACCTGGTACCCCTGGGCCCAGACAGGACGCCTCCTCCAGAACACTCCACCAGGAGACAGACCCCTTCCCCACACCCACCAGGGTGACCACTGGGCTCCAAGACCCCCACCTCCACGTGCCCAGGGCCTGCAGCTGCAGCCCCTAGCCTTGGGTTCCATCTCGGGGCCCGCCATGCCCTGAGCCTGGCCCCAGGTCTCCCCCACTGGCCACACTGGGGCAGCCCCCTCCTCCCCAGGACCCCTGCCCCAACCCGTCTAGGATTGTCTCCCTAAGACAAGATGTGTCCCCGGCCCTGCACTCAGCTCACAGACAGGGTCTGTGTGTCCAGATAAAAGCCCATCTGCCCCTCTATCAGAGCCGCAGGGGAAGACAGGAGGCCCCGAGAACTACTGAGTGCTCTATCGCCCAGCAGGCACACACCTGAAGCCCATGTTTGCTAACTACTCGAGGGTTGTGTTGAAGGGCCGCTATGAGACCCCACCCCCACCATGAGACCCAGAGGCCCAGTCCTGCCCCCTACACCCCCCACTGTCAAGGTCTGCGCCATGAGGACAGGACTGCCACACTGGCACTGCAGCCACCCCAACCCATCCCTTCAACCTGCTGGGCTCTTGCACTCTCCGTCTCTCTTCCCTCACTCGATTAAGCTCATTTTTCACTCCTAGAAAAGGCCACAGCTCCTCCAGATGATTAACTTTCTCAAGCAAACAGTCAATATTGAAAGGTTTATCTTAAAACCCACGGTACTTTGAACCAAACTCTTTCAAGTGCTACTGACGTCACGCAGTTTAGGACCAAGTCCTCAGCCCCCCGGTGCACACCTGCCTGCCCCACGCCCGGCCCCGCAGCACCCACCTCCAGGAAACATGGTGAGTGCCCGGCAGATGAGCAGGGAGGCTTCTTCTTTCATGGAGCTGCGCTCCTGCTCGGGGAGGTCTGCCTGCTGGCTCAGCAGGAAATGCGCCAACGGGACAGAGAAGGCAAAATTTGGGAGCTGGGACAGGTTCCGATGAGCCTACCAGGATGGAGACACAAAGTTTGGCGCCTTGAGGTGGGAACTTGGCACCTGTAGCTGGGGGAGCAACACCACGGCAGGGCATGCGCCATAAAGGGGGCAACTGCCCCCACTGTCTGCGTCTCTGGGGGTAGAAAAGACGACGAGACGGGCAGGTGCTGTCAAGGGGGAGCCAAAGAGACATGAGGGAACTGTGGGGGCATGGGGGGCACGTGGCAGCGTGGCCAGCACTCACTCCATCTGGACGCTTCAGCAACCAGCATCAGTGGACCTGAGAGCCACCTTGCCTGGGCCACCCAGAGTGATCCACGATGTTTGGGCACTTTTCCTGCAGTCCCCACGTGTGCATGGCACACGCGTGTACCCCACCACGTCTGCCCGCTAACGGACGCACGCGCGTACCCCACCACACGTCTGCCCCCTAACGGACGCACGCGCGTACCCCACCACACGTCTGCCGCTAACGGGGGCACACGCTTACCCCACCACACGTCTGCCCGCTAACAGGCGCACGCGCGTACCCCACCACACGTCTGCCCACTAATGGACGCACATGTGTACCCCACCACACATCTGCCGCTAACGGGGGCACACGCGTAACCCACCACACGTCTGCCCGCCAACGGGCGCACATGCTTAACCCACCACACGTCTGCCCGCTAACGGACGCACGCGCGTACCCCACCATACGTCTGCCCGCTAACGGAAGCACGCATGCACGCGCGTACCCCACCACACGTATGCCGCTAATGGGCGCACGCGCACCTTGCAACACAGTGCATGCCCGCAGCCCACCGTGGAATGTCTCCTGCAGCTACGATTTCGTGGGCTCTGTCCATTTCTGTAAACTAGATCTTCAGCCAGCCACACTGGGCACTAACTCAAACTGCCCTGCACATTCTGTCTTCCCTGCACATAGGGAAGACATCAACACGTGCTGCGAAAAACTCCAAGCACAGAAGTAGTGAAAACGAGAGCACCAGCGCCTTCCTACCCTCAGTTCTGCTGCCACGAGGCTGGTCTGCATAGCCAGGAGGCTGCCACGTTAAAAACAAGTGAAATCAACTTTAACATGTTTTATTTAACCCAGTACATCTAAAATACTGTAACTACAGCAAGGAACCGTGGTGGGAAATGTTTGGCACCACCTCACCTTCCTGCAGCCTGCAGACCTTCGGGGCTGGCACCCACACGCCCACTGGACCGACATGTGCAGACGGGACTGAGTGGTGCCCTGCCACGCACAGTCAAAAAGAGTTACCGGCGAGCCATGCGCCGTGCCCTGAGTGTGCACACCATGGCGCCACGGCATCTGGGTCTCCCTGCAGCGTGAGCGCTCAGATCTCCCCATCTCTCAGCATCACCAGCCGCTACTGCGGCCTGTTCACTCCTGCACACGCGTGCTCCTGTTCGTGGCTCTGACCATGGTGCTGGACATGCCCAAGGACGGCCTTGCACAGCGGGCGTGACAAGGGACACAAGGCCAAAGGCCCCCGGGGCCTCAGACGTCAGCACAGACTCTGCGGGCACACACTGATCCATATTCACACCCACGGGCACACTGGTCCACACTCACACCCATGAGCATACAGAGACATGCTCACACCTGTGGGCATGCATTGATCCACGCTCACACTCACCTCCCACTCCTCGAAGAGGCGGATCAGGTACTGGTAGTCACGGGCCCGTAAGGCCAGGTGGTCGACCAGCAGCAGCATGCACAAGGGGTCCTCGTCGGGCTCCAGGCTCAGGATGAGCTTGCAGTACTCCAGGGCCGTGCGCGGGCAGCCCCTCTTCTCCAGGAAGCTCATCTGCTTGTAGAGGGCCAGGTAGAAACTCCTGACCCCAAGAGCCCCAGTGTGAAACGGCGATGGTCAAGCAGCACCACGCCGGCTCACACCCAGCAACCGCCCACTTCCGCATGCAGAGAAGACATGCTCATGTGTTGCTTATGAGACCTACCGCGATCTCTATGGCTAAAACCAAGCTTGTTCCTTGTCACTGAAACCTTTATCTTGTTTTTTGTTTGCCAGTTATCATTTAAGGAAACAGAGTTAAAAATCACCATATTATATCGTTAAAATTTTAATTTATCGCCTGATTTTAAGAGTTGTTAGCTGCACTACCATTAGAGGCATGCCATCTTAGCAGGTTACTTCTATCAACAGCCCACTGTCCCTGGACTGCCTGGGAAAACTAACAAGGAAACATCATAACCTGACTCAAAGGAGCTAAGAATTTAATTGGAGTGACAAAACTAAAACAAATGAAACCGACATAGAAAAGTAAGATCAAACACCATTTCTAACGTGTGCTTCGACGGAGGGGAGGCCTGGAGTGGGGGCAGGAGGGCATGCGAGCTTCCAGTACCATGTGGCCAGTGGACGGGGGCAACACCCCTGGTGCCAGGGGAGAGCTTAGGCCCTCAAGGCAGCCACACAGGTGCTGGGCGGGGGTGGGTGGGGGGCAGCTGGGGGGCAGCTTGAGGCGGCAGGTAAAGCATCTGGCCACTAAGGGCAGGGAACCAGGGCCTGGGAGAATCTGGGCTTTCACCGGCCACCTGGACTATATTTAAGGAACCAGCACACGTGCCGCCAGGGTCCTTGCGCCCGGACGCACCGGGAAACGCCCATGGCAGGCTGCGCTCCAGCGGCTTGCTAGGCTCTCAAGCCAAACTCGTGTGCCCCTCGTAGGACAGCGTGCACTGTGGCCCAGATGGACAGGGCCTGAGGGGTGTGGCGGCTCACCTGTTCTCGGGCCGGCGGTAGTCCAGGCGGCAGGCGCCGCTGGTGAGGCTGAACAGGGGGTGGAAGGCATTCTCCATGCAGTACAGCGCTCTCTCTGTGGGCCACAGAGGCAGGCCACTGCAGGGCGCCACACCCCATGGGGAAGCCCCTACCCGGTTCCCACCAACCTGGCTAGGAAAAGTCTGGGGGAAGGCGGCCGTGCGGCTGGGGTTTGGAAGCTAGGGTTCCTGCGGCACAGAGCACGTCAGTCTGAGCCTCATACCTCGGCACCCGAGGCCAGGCTCCAAGAGTGATGAGCAGAGGGGCTCGCCAGGGCGTACCCAAGCATTAAGACGGGGGGCGGGGGTCTGTGTGCTACACATTACAGTGTGCACGGATGCTGAGGGAAAGAAGCTGGACTCAAAAGGCCACATACAGTGGGACTCCACACATGAAAATCCCAACAGGCAGATCCACATGGAAAGTAGATCAGTGGGTGCTGGTGGTTTAGGCTTCTTGTAAAGTGTGTGTGTGTGTGGGGGGGGCAGATTGTGGGGCTCCAGGCCACAGAGGCTGGTGGTGGCTGCTACCTATGAGGTCTCGTGCCATTTCCTGGTCCTCTTGAAATCGGCAGGCGTCGCTGAGCTGCAGGAGCGAGTCGACGTGATAGGGGCTCGTCTGGAGAAGAACCTACCGGAAGACAGGGTGCTGGTCGAGAGCTGCCTGCGGGCATAGTCCTTCTGGGACAGGCAAGAGGCCCTCAGGCATGCCCCTCCTTCAGGCATTCAACTGGAAAACGCATCAGCGGGGATTCATGCCACAACCCCAGCTCAAACGTGCTGGCTACCCTTACTGTCTCAAATCTTTGAGCTGATCTGATGTGGGAACTTAGAATTCAGCAATCCCAGGCAACCGCGAAAAGCCTGGTGCCGCTTCAGCCCACCCCAGTCCCCAGGTTGGGCCCAGGAAGACAAGCCCGGCAGGGAGGATGGGCCTGTTGGGATCTGGCTGGTCTAGTTCACCCAGGGCAGCCTGGTCCCCAGCCCTGCAGGTTTCCAAGCCAGAAGAGGAGCCCCATCCTTGTCCAGTGAAGGGCTGGGGCGGCCCCCGACAAAGCTCTGACCGCTGGACTGCATGTCACACGGAGCCACTGCCCCAGGCCTTACGAGGGGAGAGCACAGTGCTCATGGCGTGGGTGTGGCCCAACAACCCCGAGGAGGAAGGAGCGCTGCCTGGTGAGCACCCGTCGGCTCCACGCGCAGGTCAGGGCAGCCTCCAGGACAGCTGCTGCCCCCATGGAGGTAACTGCCCGCGGCTGGACCTGCATGGGTGCTCTGCGCAGGGCGGGGCCGTGTGCATCAGGGTGTGGGGGGTGCCGTACCACGATGTTGTTGGGCTCCATGGACTCCACGGCCACCAGGAACTTGTGCTGCACCTGCTGGTACTCCTCGCTGTGCTCAAACGCAAAGAAGCAAAGCCCTTTCTTCGTTTCCAGCAGCCGCATGGAAAGGCCTGGGAGGGGAGGGCTGCTGTCAGCAGATGCCGCCCCAGCAGCCACCCCGGCCTCCTCTTTTTAAACAGCACGCTGCGATGTTGGCGTGGCTGGGACTGCTCTCTGCTGGGGAGCTGCACCTGCTGGGCCGGGACCTGTCTGGCTTTGTCTCCTGTAGAGACATTTTTCTCCCAGAGCTCAGAGGGAGCACGACTGAGCACAAGAAGAACGCTGGTTGACCTGGAAAGGAAGCCACGCTCAGCCACCCCACCTGAGTGGCCAGGCCCACACGCTCAGCCCAGATCAAGCCTGGTTAGGGTGGACAGGGTGGGGGTGCAATTCAGGCGGGTACAACCAGACGTGTCTCCTCTCTGCCCCTCAAGCCTGACTGTGGGTGGGCAGGGTCCTGCGTCTTCTAAGAAGCCTGGAGTCCCAGACTCCCACATCTTTGGGTATCACTCCCAGGTCTTGGCACACACCCACTCCCGATGAGCTCCCCAGTCTCAGGGTGCTTGGGGTTCTGCTGGGAAGGCCAGGGGCCTGGGGTGGAAGGAAATGGGAGGAAAAAAGAAGCCCAAATGCAGCCAGTGCTTGCCCGATAAGCGCACAGAGCTCAGGCCAAGCATGTCCTTGCTGACCGCACACAGCAGAAAGAGGGGGGCGCAGGGCTGGGGGAGCAGCACCGCCGCGTGCACGCTGTGCCAGCTTGGAGCGCTCCTGCCACCCCGGGCCTTGGGCTCGGTCCTCGTGAGGTCCTTGGGCCTTAGCACAGGCGGGCCTCACGCCACCCCTCACAACTGCGGCCTGGGAGCACTGACTGCACTGCAGTAAAGCACACCACACCACGTTGCAGAATGCACGTGACACTTTCTATAGCACAGCATCCAACGGCAGAGCAGAGGCCCCGGAGAAAGCCTGGGACGCCCACCACTGCGTGCCTCTGCCCTCTGCGGCCTCAGGTGCTTAGCCACCCCAATGTGTGGGGGAGAGGCCAGCCCACCAAGCGGCCAGCAGATCCTCACCTGGTTTGGTGTACCGGGGCCAGGTGCTCTTGGGGGTCGTCAGCCATGTGCACTTGGGGTACACACGCTGTCTCTGACGAGGCCTGAGGAGAAGCACAGAGTGCAGCTTACCTTCCACAGGCCTGCGGGGAACAGATCGCAGGGCAGGGAAGGGCTGGGGGCCCAGGCTGGCGGCCCAGCAGGAAGCACGCCCCCAGGTCAGCACGGCCCGGTATGTGGAATGCAAACCCACAGCTACAAACGAGAAGGAATCGCTGGCAGATGAAAGTGAACTAAACTAAAGACAGAATTCCTACGTAACCAACTAACCAGAGAAGAAGAAAACTCAATCAGGCAGGAAAGACGAGGAGGTAACAAGCACAACCCTAAAACCAAGACGGGAAGGATGAGGCCACCCTGCCAGGCACCTGCACCCAGGAAGGCACCTGCGTGGGAGGGCCGAAGCCAAGGGACAGGCGGGTCCAGACAGAAGGACGTTCTAGGACCCACCCCTGCCTCTCCTGAGACCCCAGGTGTGATGACAAGTTTTTAAAAGGGCATGAAATGACAATGGAAAGAGGAGGAGGAGAGCGTCAGTGCTCAGAGGACATCAACACACTTCTGAATGGCCAGTAAGGTGCAGAGTGGGCTGCCCAGAGAAGGCACGAAGCTGTCCAGACCCTGCGTCCCCAGGCAGGGGCTTCCAGGCTGTTCCTAAGCCCTGGACATGTTGGGGTGTCCTGGCAGGGTGGGGTTCAGTGCTGCTGAGTGGTGGACGAGTGATGCCTTACATCTTTCCCTGCACTTCCGATCATCTGAACCCTTCTCTCACTACAGAAAAGGGAATGAGCAGGCTGAACAGCGTTGCTGGCCAGCCCCTGCAGTGAGCTCAGCAAACAGCACCAAATCCTTAATGCTGCTCTACAGACAGGCTCTTGAGAGGAAACCTGGAGCACTCTGGAAGCCAGCCTGTCTGGAGAGACGCTCGAGGTGAAGGGCGCTGGGGTCCCACCACGAGGAACACGACCGCCAAGTGGACAGCGCTAGGGGAAGATGGTAGTGGGCCGGCAGCTGGGGTCTCAAAGGAGGAAGTCAAAAGAGAGGCCCCACTTGGGAACCTCAGAAGGAGCAGCGCGTGCATCATCTGGGGGTCTGAGACAACCACCAGATGATGAAAACAGAAACCCAAGCGATTGTCTTTGAGGACGACGCAGAGAGGCAGGTGAGGTAGGAAACCACAGCTTTTCAACATGAGCCCTTAGAAGAGACTTAAAATTTTAAAGAAATAAATATAGTAAGAAAGATAAAAGAAGAACATAGTAAGATAAAGATAAAGATAAAGAAGATATAGTAAGAAAGTAACAATATAAAACAATGACCTTAACTAGTTAATAACTAATTTGCACACAAATGAGACCAGACCAAAAAATGTAAGGAGATGAGCTGAGACAGACCAAGCAAGTACAAACCCAAAAAAGCCAAGTACAGAGGGAGGCAGCAGTGGAGGGGAGATAAGGCGCTCCGAAAGTAAAAATACTCTGTTAATATTCTAAGAAGGAGACATAAAAGCCAGAAATCCTTGCATACTGAATAACTTAGTAACAAAAATACAAAGCAAAAACTCGTAGAAGTACAAGGAAAGTGAGCAAATAATATGAAAAACATTCAATACTGCAAAAAATCACAGAAATACAATTCCAACATCAAGACGACTTTTGTCTGTGTACTGAAACAGCTTTTAACATCTAAGTAAGAGTGTGCTGGCAGCAGGGTGCCGACATGCCAGGTCCGAGGCCATGAGGGGGCACAGCCAGGTCTGCGGGGGACAGGGTGGTGGGGACGCCCAGGAGGCGTCTCAGAACCGCCTCAGCATTTTCAGGAGTCCCCAGCAGCCCCCAGCCCCCCACGGCCCCTGCTGCCCCCAGGCTGAGAACCATTAAAGCAGGAAAGGGAAACCTCTCAGGACCTCCGCTGCACCTCAGCTGGATTGCGACTGAAAATCGAAACTGAACTCTGCTAAGATTTCAGGACTTTAAGGATCTTTCTAAAAACAGGACGTTAAACAGTGAGCGTCTCCAGGCAAGGCCATGTGCACCCCCGTGTCCACGGGCTACCTCTCCTACACTGAATCTAAGGCTTAGCTGGCTCACCAGGGCTTCAAACGTTTTCTCCCCAAGCATGATCTTTAAGGATAAATGCTCCCGGACAGCAGCGCCTGCCTTAGGAAGGCCCCTCCCTTGTCTGTAATTTCTGAAAGTCTACACGCAGCTCCAGGAATTCTGAGTGCACAGCTCAGCGCCAACTTACCTTTGTTCTCCCAGGACTGCTCGTGCACCAAAATACCTTTTCAGTTCTGTGTCTGGATTCAAATGTCTAGAGAATTGAAAATTTTGGAAGAAAAAATCAAATCAAGTTGTTGAAATTTTTAAAAGTCTCATAAAAATCCAGCAGGGAGAGGAGCTGTTTCGGCTTGAGAGACAACTTCTGGCCTGCTTCCTTTCAAACGCCACTGCCCGCAGGTACCCTGCAGGCGCAGGCTCAAAGGCCCTGGGCAAAGGCCGTCCAAAGCCGAGCCCCGGCAGCGCGGGCACCCTGAGCTGGGCCAGGGGGTCCTCCTCCCTCCAGATGGGGGCCGGCCCCGCCCCTAACAGCAACACCTGAGACCACCGTGAGTTAGTTCAGTTAAGGAAAGCGCAACTTCCTTCTCTCCTCTCCCTCTGCGCCCATTTCTTAACCATTTAATAATTAAATCAAATCACTTGAAATAAAGACAGTACTTTTTTCTTTCTAAAATAAATAGCGCTGCCCTGCCCCACAGCGTGTGCCGCGCACCTGTGCTCCACGTACAGCACATGCCTCTTGGCACTCAGGGCGGGTGGGCTCGGGCGCTGCAGCCCGCTCCTGTCCTCGAGCCTCTCCAAGACGTGCTCGATGTCCTCCAGCCCGGTGCCCTGAAAGCAGAAACAACCAAGCCGTCACCACGCTGACTTCAATGCCATAAAACCAGGAACAAATGATTTGCCCAAAAAAGAGAGCACATGTTAAATTTCATTTACTTCCTAGAAGTCAGTGTAGTTTAAAAACTGTGCACCACACACACAATCAGAAAGGGTTACACAGCGAAAGCTCAGGACAGACCGGCGGAGCCCAGAGGACTGCAGAAATAGCTGCACAAGCCCACACTCCACACTTCCTGGTGCATGTCCCGTCTGCAGATGAGCAGAGCTGGGACTCTGACTCCAACTGAACAGCGACAGTGTGACAAGCTCCTGACAGGATCGACAGCTAGACACGGCTCCGGCCAACAAGAGAAATACTCCTCCAGAGGAAGGACTGTTTCCCCGAGTGTGCCCACCAGTGCTCCGAGAGGTGAGGAAGGGGCCTGCCCCCCAGAAGCTGGGATGCTAATGAGGGCTCCGGTCTTCCAAGGGAGCAAGTGGACAGACCCAGAAGCAAACTGCTAAGTAATTCGTCCTTTTTTTTGCCCCCCGGCTTCTTAATCATACCCCTAATGGAAAGAATCAAAACATCAAACAAAAACGAACTGACTTTCACCTCCCCACCCCTGGGAAACACAGACACAGGAGGATGGAGAGAAAAGCAGCCAGGCTAGAGCACATACCGATGTCTCTCCTGCGGCGTTTTTCTTAGTTTTCTGTTTCTTTTTCTTTTTTCGGAGTTTGCCACTGGAATTAGACTAATAAAAGAACCACATTTTAATCAAAGAGACAGTAAGATCCTAAAAATTAAGACTGGAAGCAGCTTTACAGGAATTCGGGAGGCTAGGCAGTCCCTGAACTCGGCATTTGTCCAGGCTGCCCCTCTTCTCCACTCCTCTGTCCCTCAAACCTGCCAGCTCCTCCCTTTTGCTTGCCCCAGAGAAATGCCTTCCCAGGGCAGTGACCCCGCTCTGGCCAGCCCCCACCTTTCTCACCCTTTCTCTCCCACTTCTCGATGTGCCACCCAACCTCTGTATGGCCTCCTGGGCTCTTCAGCTTTTACCTTTCTGAGTTCAAGAACCCGCCCAGCCCGCTCCAGCCCCTGCCCCCCGCAGCCCCCCATGCCCCTGGCCCCAGCCCCCATTACCGCATCTACCCTGCCCAACCACACAGAGGCTCCTGCATCCCAGCACACCTCCAGACCCTGGGGCTGCATGCCGAATGAGGGGGCCCTGCGTGAAGGCCCTCTCTCCCTCAAGCCAGGAAGACAGCAAGTGTGCAGTTATGTTCCTGGGGCCTCTGCGGGCACCACACGCCGACCAGGCCCAAGGAAACCAGGGAACCTGGGCACGAGATCACGCCTCTGAGACGAGCGCAGGAGAGGTGCTGTGACCCTCCTTACCTGCTCAGGGGGCACCGCCCCGTCCCCTACTCCAGCCCTCTTGGCCTCTGCACTCCGCTTTGCTCTGCCCCTGCTCCCAGTTGCTGCTGCATCGGTGCCGTCAGGCCGCTCCCCGCTCCAGGGCTCCTCCTCCAGGCCCTCAATGTTGATCTGCAGCAGGGACGTGGGAAACGAGGGCGGGGAGCCCATCAGCCATCCCAGCCGGCGCCTGAGACGTGGTGATGCGCGGAGAGCTAGGCTGGGTCCGGATGTGGGGCAGGGAATTAAAGAGCACCCAAAACAGCAACCCCAAGAAGGCATGACCCCACCAAGGAGACTGCTGGGTCTGGTCCTAGGACGAGCTCTGCCTAAGGGACACTGCTGGGTACTGAGGGCTGCAGAGACGGCGTCACCGAGCACTAGCCCCTGCCCCCTGCTGACCATGAATGAGGTCCAGGATTTGAGAAGCACCCTGCCTCTCAGGGCACCGAGGCTCTGCCCTCCAAAAACAGCAGGTGTGAACAGGTGGGACCGGGGAAGACGAGGGCCTACCTAGGGGCAGAGGTTTTCTCTCCAACTTTTTCCCCGATAATAAAATATATGATTGTCAACAATTCACGTACAGATCCTATACAGAGAAAACAAGTGGGCCACGCCCACATGCAAGCATGGGTGAACGGAAAAAGTCAGTCCTAGGACACCACATGCAGGGGGCAAATATGCAAAACTAAAAACTAAATGAGGTAGGTTTATGTTTAACTTTATGCTAAACACCCACACCAATTTCCAAAACGATCATACCATTTTCTATGCCTCCCAGCAATAAAGCAGAGTCCAGGCTACTGCCCATTCTCCTGGCATTCGGCATGGTCAGTATTCCTAATTTTGGTCATTTGAGTTGGGTGTGCAGTGACACTGTACTAAGATTTTAATTTACATTTACCTTTTGACTAATGATCTGCTTATGGACCATTCCTTTGTGACGTGCCTGTTCGAATCTAGTGCCCATTTTAAAATCAGATTGACTGACTCTTGACTTTTTTTTTTTTTTTTTTCCTGGGGACCCAGTGAAGCCCGGCACGGCGCCTGCGCCACGCAGTCTCCGCCCCGGCCCTTGACTCTTGACTTTTGAGAGCTGCTCATATACTCTGGTACAAGTCCTCTTGCGTCTTGTGAGTACGTTTTTTTCAGTTGCTGGCATGCCTACTCATTTTCTTAATAACATCTTTCAATGAAAAGAAAAATTTAAAGTTTTGAAGAAGTCCATTTTATCAATTATTTCTCATGGTTAGTTAGTGCTCTCTGAATCCAGTCTAAGTATTATTTGCCTAAACCAAAGTTTCTTACGTTTTCTTCTAGAAGATAACAGCATCACTGTGCAGAATGTGTAGTACGCAGAGCAGACTTGTGTGTGTGTCAGGAGGTTATGGGACAAAGTTTACTTTTTCCCATATAACCAGTTATTCTAGCATTATTTGTTAAGAGATTTTACTTTCCCCACTTCTGAAGACTTAGCTGACTACACAAGCACAGACCTATCTCTGAGTTGCTGCACTCATCTCCTTGGCCGCATTAATGCTAACACCTCACTCTTTATTATTGAAGCTTTGTGACACATCTTAGAGTGTGGGAAACAGCTCTTCAACTTCACAATTTCTTTTCAAGACCTTTTGACTATTTTAGACCCTTAGTCTTTCCATACAAATTTTACAATCAGGTTGTCAATAAAGCCTACTCAAAGTCTTACTGAGATTACAATTAATTTATGGATCAATTTGAGGTGAACTGCAACCCAATAACACTGAACCTCCTAATCCATGATCATGATGTTCCTCTCCACTTATTTAGGTCGTCCTTAATTTCCTTCAGCCATGCTTTGCATTTATTTCTCTTGGTCAAACACTTGGGAGTGGAATTGCTGTAGCTCTATGTTTAACTTGATAAGAAACTGCCAAATCTTTCTCCAAAGTGCTCGTGCCATTTTACACCCCACTGCAATGTGTGAGTCTTCTGGCCAACAATCACCACCTGGAGGGTTAGTGCTGCATTAGTGCGACCCTGACGTGCATTTACCCAACGATGAACGATGTTCAACATATTTTAATATGCTTACTGGTCATTTGCATATCTTTTGGGGGCATGTGTCCTCAAATCTGTCGCCCATTTTAAAAACTGGGTTATCTTCTCCTTATTACTAAGTTGAAGGTGTTCTATAAAGGTCTTCGGTGTCAATTTTTATCAGATACACATTTCACAATTAACTTCTCTCAGTCTATAGCTTGCCTATCCATTTTTTAATTGATAAGCAGATTTTAACTGTTTAATACATTAATTCTTCCTTTTGTGGACACTGCTTTCTGTATTCTAAGAAACCTTTGCCTGCCCTCATGTCACAAAGATATTGTCCTGTGTTTTTCTTTAAAAGCTTTCCTTAAGCTTTTAAGTTCAGGTCTAAGATCCATATTAAATTAATTTGCGTTTGGGGTGCAGCAGGGGGTACACTTCTTCCCCATTCCACAGAGATAGCCAGTTGTTCCAGGGCCATTTGTTGAAAACACTCTCCTGTCCCATTAGACTGTGTGGTAGTTGGGGTCTGGTGTCACCTTGGCCAGGTGCTGGTGCCTGGCTCTGTGGCTGTGGACATGAATCATTTGCAGGTGAAATTCATCTGTGGCTGATCACAGCTGCCGTCAGCTCAGGGGAGGGCCTTCCACAATGAATGATGTTAATTTGATGAGGTTTAAAAGACAGAGGTCAGAAGAGAATTCAGTGCAGCACAGCCCAAGCACTTCATCACACCTCATCTCAGTATGTGCAACTCAGCCCAGACATTTGGAGATGCAGAAAGGAACTGCCCCAGGGAAGTCTGTTGGAACTGAGAAGCTGGAGAGAAGGCCAGCAGACATCACCCTGTGCTTTCCCATGTAAGAGAACCTCTGATGAAAGTTAGCTGCTTTCCTTTGAAGAACTATACATTCTTAACTAAATAAATCCCCTTTTATTAAAAGCCAGTCCATCTCTGGTGTGATGCATTCTGGCAGCTTTGGCAGACTAAAAAACAGACTGGTTATTTTATTGAAAATCAGAAGTTTGAGTAAGTGTGGGTCTATTTCTGGGCTTTCTAGTCTGTTCTGTTGATCTTTTTGTCAATTCTTTTGCCAGTTTACTGTTTTGATTACTGAAGCTTTATAATAAGTCTTGAAACCAGGTTGTAGAGCCCTCCAATAGTGTTTTATTATTCAAGACCACTTGGATATTCTGGGCCTTTCCCAATACCATATAAATTTTAGAACCAGTTTGCCTACTTCTACAAAGAAGCCTGGCAAGATTATGACCAATCTGTATATTCAGCACAACTATAGTTGGAGAGAACTGAAATCATAACAATACTGCATCCAAATCTATAGATAGGCTATATTTCTCCATTTATTTAAGACTTTCTATTTCTCTTAGGTAAAGTTTTGTACTTTTCAGCATAGAGGTCTTGAACAGCTTTTACTAAGTTGATTCCTATGTACTTTGCATTTTTTTGAACCATCATGATAGGAACTAATATTTTAAATTTCATTTTCCAATTGTTTATACTAGAATAAACCAAATTGGTCTTTGCATATTAATCTTTTATCCTGACACACTGCAAAATTCCCTTTTTCGTTCAAGTAGTTTTCTTTTTAACCTAAAAAAAATCCTAAGGAATTTACAACCACATTATTTGCAAGTAGTTTTATTTCTTACTTTTAGTTTTTCGTGCCTTTTATTTAGTAGTCTTGTCTTCTTCAAATGGCTAAGGCCCCCAGCACAATGTTAACTACAAGTACCAAGAATGGGTGCCCTTGCCTTGTTCTCAATCTTTGGAATAAAACGTTTGGAAGTTCACATTAAGTATAACATAGTTGTAGGTTTTTCATGAATGCTCTTTAACAACTAGTTTGATGAGAATTGTTGTCATGAATGTGTTGAATTCTGCCAAGCACTTTTCTACATCTACGGAAACCTACTGAAATGTTCATATGCTTTGCTCCCTCATTCTGTTAATACAGTCAGTTACATTGACTCTTGGGATCATTTTTAATTAAACAATTCATTGACATTAAGTATACCGGTCCTACTTTGTACCTTTTATTTGCAGAACATTTTAATCATCTCAAATGGAAACTTATAACCATTAAGTAATAATTCTCCATGTCCCCCATCGCGGGTAACCACTTCTATGCATGTGGGTGTCTCTGTGAATTTTCTCATTCTAACTAGTTCATATAAAAGGAATCAAATTATTTGTCCTTTTGTGTCTGGCTTATTTCAGTCTATCTAGCTGAATATCCCAGTTTGAACATGACACATTGTGCTTGCCCACTGTGCTTATGCTGGATGGACACTTGGGTTGCTTCCAGCTTTTGGTCACTGTGAATAACACTACAATGAACGTTAGTGTACAAACATCTGAGTGTTTGCTTTCAATTCATCGGAGCACTAACCCAGGAGGGCACTGGAGCATCACACAGTAACTCTAAGTTTAACTTTCTGAGAAACTGCCAACAACTCTCCGCAGCCCCATCTTACATTCTTACCAGCAACACACAAGAGCTCCTACCTCTGCTAACAGTCACCCTAGTGGGTGTGAAGTGGCATCTCACTGAGTCGTGTGTGCATTTCCCTAATGGCTAACGATGGCAAGGATGTTTCCACCTGCTTGTTGGCCATTTGTATATCTTTGAAGAAATGTCTATTCAGATCCTTTGCCCGGTTTTTAATTGTGTTACCTTTGTTGAGTTACAGTTATTTATTCAGGCTATTAAACATTTATCAGATACATAAGTGTCTATTTTTTCCCATTCTGTAGGTTGCCTTTTCAATTTCTTGATAATGTCCTCTGATGCTCAAAAGTTTTTAATTTTGATGAAGTCTGTTTTATCTTTTGTCACTTGTGCTTTTGATGTAAAATCTAAAGAAAAAAAAGGTTATTTCCCCATGTTTTCTTATAAGAGATTCAAAATATTAACTCTATATTTAGGACATTGTGCTGGTTTGAAAGGATATGTGCCCCCCTAGAAAAGCCATGTTTTAATCAAAATCCCATTTCCTAAAGGTAGAATAAGCCCTATTCAATATTGTATGTCTGAAACTGTAATCAGATCATCTCCCTGGATGATGTGATTTAGTCAAGAGTGGTTGTTAAGCTGGATTAGGTGATGACATGTCTCTAGCCATTTGGGTGGGTCTTGATTGGTTTATTGGAGTCCTATAAAAGAGGAAACATTTTGGAGAATGGGCAATTCAGAGACAGAAGAACGACATAGCCACAAGAGCAGAGAGCCCATAAGCCAATGACTTTTGGAGATGAAGAAGGAAAACGCCTGCCAGGGAGCTTTATGAAACAGGAAGCCAGGAAAGTAGCAGATGATGCCTTGCTTGCCATGTCCCTTTCCAGACAAGAGAGAAACTGACTGTGTTCGCCATGTGCCTTTCCAGATGAGAGAGAAACTCTGAATATCATCAGCCTTCTTGAACCAAGGTATCTTTCCCTGGATGCCTTTGATTGGACATTTCTATAGACTTGTTTTAATTGGACATTTTCTTGGCCTTAGAACTGTAAACTAGCAACTTATTAAATTCCCCCTTTAAAAAGCCATTCTGATTCTGGTATATTGCATTCCAGCAGCTAGCAAATTAGAACAGTCATTTACCCAACTTGAATTTTGTGTAGGAGTGCACATCATTCTTTTGCATGTCAATTTCCAGCTGTCCCAGCATCATCCGTTGAAGAGATTATTACTTCTCCACTGAATGGACACAAACTGTTGTCAAAATCACTGGGCACAGACATGAGGCCTGACCTCGGGACCCTCAGGTTTATTCTCAGTCCAGCTCTATCCTCATGCCAGGACCACACTGTCAGGCAGAGAAAGTCTCTTCAAGGCTGTTGCTTTTTGAAGCCCCTCACAATTCCACATGAATTTGAGAATCAGCTTTTCCATTTCCTCAAAAAAGGAATTTTGACAGGGACTGACTGCATTGAAGTTGTAAATTGTTTTGTACAGTACAGACATCTTAACAAAATTAACTCTTCCAATCCATAAATAAGGGATGTCTTACCACTTATTTAAGTCTTCTTTAATTTATTTCAGCAATATCTTTTAGTTTTCAGTGCACAAGTCACTTTCTTGGTTAAATTTTTTCCTAGGTGTTTTTATTGTTGTTGTTTGTTTTTTAGATGCTATTGTAATTGGAACTCTTAATTTCCTTTTCTGATTATTCATTACTGGTGTATAGAAACCCAACTGACTTCAATGTGTTTAGCCTGTATCCTGCAATTTTGCCAAATTCATTGATTAGTTCTATGAGCTTTCACATGGATTCTTTGGAATTCTATATATATAAAAGCACTTCATCTTGAATAGGTTTACTTTTACTTCTTCTTTTCCAATCTGATTCCTTTTATTTCTTTCTCCGGCCTGACTGCTCTGGTGACAAGTCCCAGCTCAGCACACTCCCGAGTAACAATGGGGACAGTGTGCACCCATTCCCATCTCCCTTACGGAGAAGTTTCAGTCTTTCCCCACTGTGGATGTTTGCTGCAGGTTTCTCATAAATGCCCTTCATCATGTAGAGAAAGCTCCCTTCTATGCCTGATTTCCTGAGTGTTTTTATCATGAAAGGATATTGGATTTTGTCCGATGACTTTTATGGGTCAATTGAGATGACCATGTGAGTTTCTTCCTCCATTCTAGTAATGTGGTGCACGTTGATTGATTTTCTTATGTTGACCCATCCTTGCATTCAGGAATAAATCCTATTTGGCCATGGAATAATCCTTTCAATTATTCATGGTGCCTTTTATAATTATTCATAGTATCCCCTAATAGTCCTTATTTCTGTAAGGTGTGTAGTAGGGTCCCCACTTTCATTCCTGATTTTAGTTGTGTCCTCTCTATCTTTCTGTCAGTCTGGGTAAAGGATTTCTATTTTATTGATATTTAAAAAAACACAACTTTTAGTTTTGGTGATTTTCTCTATTGTTTTTCTTTCCTTATTTTATTTATTTCTGCTCTAATCTTTATTACTTCCTTTAACTAACTTTGGGTTTAGTTTGCTCTTCTTATTCTAACTTCATTAGGTTGATTTGTGATCTTTCTTCATTCTTAATGTAGGCATTTAGAGCTATAAATTTCCCTTGAGCACTGTCTTCGTTGCAATATAAGTTTTGGTAGGTTGCATGTATATGTGGTTTTTTCTTGTTTTTTTCATTTGTCTCCAGATATTTCCTAATCTCCCATGTGATTTCTACCTTGACCCATTGGTTGTCAAATAATTTGTTTAATTTCCACATATTTGTAGATTTTCCAATTTTCTTTGTAATTGATTTCTGGCTTTATTCCATTATGGTCAGAGAAGATACTTTGTATGAGTTGAATGTTTTGTGTTTTTTTTT
>PVIY010031381.1:0-29984 GCA_004026745.1 Myrmecophaga tridactyla | reverse complement strand
AAGCCCGCTCAGGCAGTGGTCGTGGCAGCACCTGTGCCTTCTGTGGGGTCTCGTGGGTGGGGTCAGCCCTGTCCCGGGTCCTGTCCTGCGGGGGGCCCCAGGCCTGGGCTCTGGTCTAACAGCCTCCGGAGGTCGGGGCTTCTCTAGCTGTGCCCCTCTCTGCGCCCAGCTCCCTGCATTGTAGTCCCTTTTCACGGTACCTGGGAGGGCCGAGACCCTCCCTGAGTCAGCTGTGTTCTTGTGCTTGGCGGTACAGGTCCTTGCTGCTTCCCCCTTGGACAGTTATCACCGCTGCCATCTGCAGTTTGTCATTGTTTAACATTCGTAATGCACTATAGTTTTTTTTTTTTTTTAGCATATACTTGCCTAGTTTATAAGAAGTCTTGGTTTTTATCACCAAAACAAACAGAGCCATCACAACATTTTGTATTTTCCAACAGTGCGGAATTACATGTACAGAAGTTACTCATTGCATCGCTGTTTGTAACTGCAAAATATTTGAAGTAACCCAACTGCCTGTACATGAGTGCTCGAACTTGGTGTCTCTACGCAGTGGCTTTGAAAAGAATGAGGCCCCAATCATTGAAAGCAGGGACTCAAACAGACATTTGAATACCAACGTCCATAGCTGCGTTATTCACAGGAGCCAAAAAGTGGGAGCAGCCCAAGTGTGGATAAACAAAATCTGCCCTATCCTTGTGTGGGCTTCAGCCCTAAAAAGGAGTGAAGTTCTGGTCACTCTACAACATGAAGGAAACCCCGAGTCATGCTGAGAGAAATAAGCCAGACACAGAAGGATTGTGTGCTTCCACTTACATGAAATCTGGAGAAGAGGAAAATTCACAGTTGATTAGAGGTTACCAGGAGCTGAAGAAGGGGCAATGGGGGGTTGTTGCTTAATGGGGACAGGGTTTCTGTTTGGGAGACGGAAAAGTTTTGGTCATGGACAGTGGTGAAGGTAGCACAAGATTGTGACGGTAATTAATGCCACCGAATTGGATACTTAAAATTGGTTAAAGTGGCAGATTTTACACGTGTTTTAGTTTCCTAGCAGCCAAAGTAAATACCATACAATGGCTGGCTTAAACAACGGGAATTGAGGGGTGCACAGTTTTGAGGCTAGAAGTACAAAATTCAGGTGTCGAGGCACTGCTGTCTCCCGGAAGGCTGTGGCGTCCTGGGGCCAGCTGCGGCCACCGCTGGTCCTTGTCTTCTCTGCCACGTGGCGGTGCATGTGGCAGCTTCTGCCCTCTCGGTTCCACTGACTTCCAGCTCCTGGCTGCTCCCTGTGCCTCGGGGGCGGGGGTATGAGGGAGGGGTTTCTTTGCTAAAGCTTCCAGAACGCAATACACCAGAAATGTGTTGGCTTTTACGAAGGGCATTTATTAAGTTACAAGATTACAGTTCTAAGGCCATAAAAATGTCCAAACTAAGGCATCCAGAGAAAGATAACCTTGACTCAGGAAAGGACCGATGAGGCTCAGGGTTTCTCTCTCAGCTGGGAAGACACATGCTGACGTCTGCTGGCTTTCTCTCCCGACTTCTTCAAATGGCTTTCTAGGAACATTTTCTTTAGCGATCTCCAAACATCTGGGTCTCCTGTTGGCTCTGAAGCTTTTTCCAAAATGGTTCCCTCTTAAACGGCTCCAGTAAGCAGCCGCAATTGAGTGGGTAGCAACACATCTCCATGGAAACCACCTGTGCTGGTTTGAAGCTATTATACACCCCAGAAGGGCCACGTCCTTTAATCCTCAGTCAGTATTGCTGGGTGGGATCTTTTGACTGTTTCTATAGAGATGTGGCCCACCCAGTGGTGGGTGGTAACTTTTGATTAGCTGGTTTCCATGGAGATGTGTCTCCACCCATCAAGGTGGGATTGCTCAGTACAGTCTTTTAAGAGGGAATCACTTTAGAAAACGCTTTAGTGCAGACAGCCCACACAGCTAGAGACCTTTGGAGATGCAAAGGAAAAAGCCCCAGGGAAAGCCTTACGAAATGAGGAGAGAAAGCTAGCAGGTATCACCATGTGCCCTCCAGCAGAGAGAGAAACCCTGAACTTAATTTGCCCTTTTTTTGGAGTTAAGGTATCTTTCTCTGGATGCCCTAATTCGGACATTTTCACAGCTTTAGAACTGTAAACTTGCAACTTAATAAATTCCCTTTTTAAAAACCATTCCATTTCTGGTACATTGCATTCCAGCAGCTTACTAACTAATTAAAAGGTCCCACCCACAGCTGGGTGGGTCACATCTCCATGGAAACAGTAGAAAAGGCCCCACCAAGCAATACTGATTCAGGATTAAAGAACATGGCTTTTCTGGGGATGCACAACCATTTCAAACCTGCACGGGGGGTATGGTGGAGGGAAGCAAATAATTTTTAATGTTGTTTTTTTTGCAAATACACTAGAGAGTCATGCAGTGGACCAGCTTTGGGTGCCACCCTGGGCCACACATCTGCACTCACCTTTGTAGCCAGTGCTAAGGGCAGCACCTCACACCTCTCCTGCATTATCGTCTCGATAAAGGGGCACCCATCTTCTCCCACGTGACTTTCGTTGTTGGCTTACCTCTGTGGGATGTACCTTCCTTCTGAGCTCTGACTGGTCCTTTTCATTATTATTATTATTTTTTTTTTTATTGAGCTATCTTCATGCACAAACAGTTCATCCAAAGTGTGCAATCAGTGGCTCACAATATCATCACATAGCTGTGTATGCATCACCATGATCATTTTTAGAAAATTTGTATCACTCCAGAAACAGAAATAAAAAGAAAAAACTCATACCTCCCATATCCCTCCCTCTCATTGACCACTAGTATTGCAATCTACCTCATTTGTTTTTACCCTTTACTCCCTGTTTATTTTTTTGTCCTTAATTTTTTTTACACATCTGTCTACACACTGGATAAAAGGAGTGTCAGCCACGAGGTTTTCACAGTTACACGGTCACATTGTACACACTATATGGTTACACAGGCGTCTTCAAGAATCAGGGCCACTGGAACACAGCTCAACAGTTTCAGGTACTTCCCTCCAGCCTCTCCACTACACCACAAACTCAAAAGGGATATCTACATAATGCATAAGAACAACCTCCAGGATAACCTCGTGACTCTGAAATCTCTCAGCCACTAAAACTTTATCTCATTTCTCTCTTCCCCCTTTTGGTCAAGAAGGCTTTATCAGTCCCATGATACCAGGTCCTGGCTCATCTCAGAGTTTCTGTCCATCTTGCCAGGGGGACTTAGACCCTTGGAGGGCATGTCCCACGTTCACCTGCCAAGTTGGCTTAGAGAGAGAGGCCACATCTGAGCAATGAAAGAGGTTCTCTGGGGGTGACTCTTAGGCATAATATAAGAAGGCTTAGCTTCTCCTTTGCAGGAATAAGCTCCATAGGGATGAGCCCCAAGATCGCGGGCTCCAGCCGGCCCTTCTTGATTGGCCGTCCCTGCGTCACCCATGTCAGCAGCAGGAAGTCTGTCCAGTGTCGTCCACTCCCTTTCCAGAGACTGTTTGCAGACTTCGGGCTCCTTTGTGGTCAGCACACCCACCATGGCTCTTGCATCTGGAATGCCGGCCAAGGACAGAAAGCCCGCTGGGTTTTTCTGTCTGACTCTCACTCTGCTTGTATAAAGGCCCCCAGTAACCGGATTAAATCCCAGGCTGATTTTGGGGACCACAAAACTGAACAAGATCATCAAAAGTTCTGTTTACAAAAAGTACGCCTACAGTAATGGATTAAGTTTAAGAGCATGTTTTTCTTGGGTACCCAGTGCCCAAACCAACATGATATCTCACCACAATTTTAAAAAATTTTTTAAAAAAAAGAAAGAAAGAAAATTTCAACTGATAAGGAGTGATTTCCTGAACATACTCTTAGGTGCAAAAAGCAAAGTACAAAAGGGCACCTATAGCATAGTAGCAAGAAAAGAATCTAAAAAACTGTACAGATTGCTGCCTAGTCTGGGGGTAAACCAGCAACTGGGGAGCTTGGTTACCTGGAGTTGGGGTGCGGCCCGCGGTCTGGCTCTGAGCTGGGTTAAGGTTTTGGCGTGGGGGTGTCGAGATGGAACAGAAACAGTGTTGACTGTTCTCAGGGCATTAAATGCAAGCTAAAGTCAGGGCGGGGGGCATGGAAGATAAGAACCACTTATAATTTAGGAACAGTATTTTGACTTAAGCTAAAGAAAAAAGAAATGCATTTTATGCTCTAGTTGTACATTTGTTTTTCACAATCTTGAAACAATAGAGTCGAGAAAACTGGACCTATACTGTGGTGAGGACGGCCTGCCCTCCCCCTGTGGGAGAGAGAAAGGGAAGCAAGGCCGCGGAGGGCAGGAGCCGGGGCGCTGGGCTCACGGTTCTCCACCTGTCCAAAGGCAGCTCTCCGCAGGACGGCTGAAAGGCGAGTGAGCACCCGTGTCTCCCGGCTCCTGCCTGGGGCCCGGCGGCAGCGACGCCCACAAGCAGCAAGCACCCCGGCAGCCGGGTCCTGGTTTCTAGGACCCTCAGCCTGGAAGTGGGGCCAGGGCTCCCTGGGGAGGGGCTGGCTCCAGCCGACGGGCAGGTCCAGGGTGAGCCTGCAGCCTCTCGTCGGGCGAGCTGGAAAAGTGGGGGCTTGTCGAAAGGACCTGCGGGCCGACCCAAAGGAGCCCCCAGGGCCAAATCTGCGGCAATTTGAGCTACAGAGGGAGTGGTGGTCATACTGGATTATAGCCCATGGGATAAAATATCCACGAGCGCACACTCACACAAATGAGCAACTGTGTAAATGTGTCAGCAGGGGAGATGGCATGGCCCTCCTTCTCATTCCGATTAATAAATGTGGAAGGAGTGGCGGGAGGAGGAGGGCCGTTGTGACCCACGGTGACAAGGGTGGCAGACAAGCCTCAGCAGCAGGCCCTAGGCCAGCGGGCCAGGTGCAGAGGACAGGCCTGGCGTTGCCAGGAGGGGTCTCCCCGTGGCTCGTTACAGAGGCGAGATGAGCACGCCGCAGGGAGAAGCTCGGCCCCCACCAGGCGAGCGCGGCACACCTGCTCACTCAGGGTCCTTCTTGGGTCTCTTCAGCCCCGGCCGGCGACGTGGCACTGGGCACGTAAGGCAGCGTGTGCTGCTATTCGCGGCAAAGTTTTGGTCATCTGAAAAAGCATCTCAAAGTGGAACATTTAAAATCTCAAAATATTTTGTACTAAACTCTCTGTGGGCAAACTTTTATACACTTGATTGATTTTTCATTTTGAAATAAATTCAATGAATTCTAGTGTGGAGAATCCAAAACTGGGACCTGCTGTGGGGCCCCGTGGGTGGCATCTGGGCGGCTTCATCTGCTCGTTGCGTGAAGATGCCTTTTCCTTCTCGGGGCTCCTACCACAACGGGCCAGTCATGTTATCAACAGAGGCCACGGCGATCCCGAAGGTGGGCAGATCCCCTGTGGCCTGGGCACACCGCAGGCAGCAAGAGGCACCGGGTCACCGCAGGGCTGGGCCAGGCCCGGGGCCAGCTGCCCTCTGCCCCCACAGACCACCCCCGACCCCGCTTGGTGTCCGAGTCCCACAAGCTCAGGGGCTTCAAACAACTCAAGCTGATCTTGTCGTTCTGAGGCTCATCTCCCTGCCCTGCCGTCCTGGGGCCGCAGTGGGACGCGGTGGTCACCCCAGGCCCACCCAGGGAACCGAAGATGTGCCTCAGGCACATCAGGCAGCTACAGCTGCGTGGTTGGGGGCCAGTGGGGTCCTTCGGCACGTCTCATGCCCCACATGGGGCCAGCCAGCGGTGGGGTGCGGTGGCCAAGGTGCTCTCCGTGCCAGCTTTCAGATCCCGTATCCCCCCAAATCTCTGGCCCTGCCTTGCTGCTGCTTCTCACTGACAAATGGGGAAAGAAGGGCCATGCCTTTAATAAGTAGGAAGAGGAAAATTTAAAGCAACCAACCTGGGCTGTGCGCCCCATCCTTAGCGGTTTCTCTAGACATGTCCTACTTCCCTTAGACGGGGGGAGTTTGGAATTCTGTGC
The DNA here is from genome assembly GCA_004026745.1 of Myrmecophaga tridactyla. Lineage (NCBI taxonomy): Eukaryota > Metazoa > Chordata > Mammalia > Pilosa > Myrmecophagidae > Myrmecophaga > Myrmecophaga tridactyla. Next base: position 23,970 of record PVIY010031381.1, on the reverse strand, counting down.
ACCCAGTGGGACGGTTTCTGGGTGGGATGCTTGATGAGATGTGACTTTCTTCTTTGTATTTTCTTCACAATCATATTTTATAAGAAGCATCTATCATTTTTATAGAAACAAGAAAATCGTCAGCTTAAGAAAAGCTGGCTGCGTTTAGTGGTAACTTTGTATCCTCTGTAAGTTACATGCTGTGGCTGTAACTTTATAACATCTGTAAACCCGGCAGAGGCAGCTCCTTTACCCGGGGACACGGTGCTGGCTTTCACGTTGGGTGCAGTGTCTGCACCTGCCGAGTTCTGCAGGAATCCTGGAGCTGGAGGCACAAGGCTAGTGCCAGTGGGGGGCCGCACCTCCTGTGGGCTGAGCAGAGCCCCCAGAAGATGTGCTCAATTCCCATCCGTTGGTGCCTCGGGGTGGGAGCTCTCTTGGAAAGGAGGTGATGCCGATGGAGTGGGCAGGGACCCTGTGGTCAGTGGTGTCTCTCTGAGTAGAGGAGGGACAGACAGACGTGGAGGCAGGGGCAGGCGTGGTGCAGTCACCAGCCGAGGGCGGGGGAGGCAGGAGGGAGCCCCTGAGCCCCCGGGAGGGCCGCGCCGATTCTAGGAGAAGAAGTGCTGCTGCCCCCGGCCACGGCTTGTGGGTGCTGTCACGGGGACCCCGGGACTGCAGGGCCTTCAAGGCCACGGCGACGCCTACCTCGGCCACCTGGGACCTGCTGGCCGGGGCTCTGCTGGAGCAGGAAAGGGGGTGCCTTTGCCATCTGTCATCGCACCCACTTTGTGCTTAAACTAATTCTGTTAGTGAGATTAATACTTTTATGGCCGAGAAAGCAGAGGTTTTTGCAGGAGACATTAAAGAACTCATAATAAACGGCGGGCCGATGCATCGGCTCCCAAGCCTGAGCGTGGAGTGGCCGGCTCTCCTGCAGGGCGCCCCCGAGGCTGCTGCCTGGCGCTCCCCACGTCTCCACAGCCACGAGGGGCCGGGGGGGCCCAGACGTCCACCCGCGGGGAGGAGGTCGCCCCCCCGGCCGGCGGGGGGGAGGTGACCACGGAAGCATCACGGGCCGGGACAGGGGCATCTGGTCTGACTTGCAGAACCAGGAACGAATAAGCAATTACTCCCCAAACCCACCGTGGGCCCAGGCACAGAGGCGCCTCTGGGGCCCAGACACCCAGCGGGGCCCTGGGGGAGTGGGGAGCCCTGGGGTGAGTGGGGGGGCCCTGCTTCTCCCATGCCCCTGGGGCCGCGGCTGCTCAGCCGAGGGGGTGGCAGCTCCATGAGAGGCCCCACTGCCCGAGACCACCAGGCCCCGAGAGGCTGATCCTGAGGGGCCACTGGGAGGCCCGAGGGGAGAGGCCCCCATTCATGCCAACTGCCCCTGACATGGCCCCCAGGTCCCAGGACTGCCAGCCCCTCCCCAGGCCTGGCCACCTTGCCGAGCCATGGTTTGTCACTGAGCCATGGCCACCCCCAACCCGTGGTCCATTCTAGATGGGTGGGGGTCAGGGAGGGGGTGAGCGGGGTGGGCAAGACACGGTGAAGGTGATTCTAAGAGACAGGAGAAGCGGAAGGCAGGGGAATGCTTCCGGATGCTCTGAGAGCCACCTGCACTTCTTGGGGGTCCTTCACGTTCCCGACACTGTCCCCACGTCCTGGGAAAGGGGGGTCCCCGGGCACCAAGGAAAAGGAGAAATGGAAGCTTCAGGCTGGAGGGGCAGGACTGGGGCGCAGGTGGGAGGTGAGGGGCAGCGGGGCTGAATGGAGGGGCTGGGGCGAGGGCGGGCACTGACCCCACAGCTCTTCGCAGCGTTTTTCACAATCGCCAGAAGCTGAGAGCAGCTGAGTGTCCGTCAAGGGAATGAATGGAAAACGTGGTCCTGACGCGCGGTGGGGCGTCCAGCCGGACCAGGTGATGTCCCGACTGCAGGCACCACGGGGGCTGGAGGAGCCGGGCCGGGGGAAGGGGCTGGGGAAGGAAGGACAGGCGCGGCGGGAGGCCAGGGGTCAGGGGGCACAGAGGGTGCTGCCTAAGGGTCCAGCCTGTCCCTTTGGGGGGAGGAGTGGTGACAGGGCGCAGCGGGATGGCTGTACTGAAATGCCCCCGAAGCGTGGCTTAACGCTGCTAAGTGGCAGTTTTCCAGCATCTCTAGCTGTGACCACACGACAAAAAGACAGGGCTGGAGCCCAGGCAGGGGCCCTGTCCACCGCTCGGCAGCTGCCGGGCCCCAGGGACGTCAACGCTGCTGCCCAGCGGGCGGATGGAGCCGCTGTGTGACCAAAGCGTGGTCACTTGGGGAGTGTAGCTCTGAGGACCCCCGAGCTTCCCTCTTCCTTCTCTTTCTGTCCTGCAAGTCCAGCCTCACCTGCAGGCCCCGAAAGGTTGTGGGGGCTCTCCCTGTTGGGCAGGGCAGAAAGTGTGCCCTGGGGAAGGTCAGCTGGGGGCCCCCCGGGCTGGCCGGGGCGAAGGACAGTGGGGCCTGCCGTGGGCCTGGCCTACAGGGAGGAGCAGAGATGAGGACTGGGCCCTCGGGGGGGTCTCAGGGGCCTGGGCGGAGCAGGGAGGCTGTGCTAGGGGCACACCCCCACCCCTGTGGCTGCCAGGACGGGGGGGTGCTGTGAGGGGCAGTGGAGAGGGGTTGTTCCGGCAGACCCCCAGGCGCCCCCGAGGCCAGGGGATGCCTTGCTCCCGGACCTCTGCCCGCAGGTGGAGTCGGCATTTCCTGTCCTCATCCCGTGGGGTCCCTTCTCTGCCCTCACACGGCTGTCCCCAGGGCCTGCCCATGCAGCTCAGCTTGGCTGGGAGATGGCGATGCAGCAGTGCCCCAGGGAAGCCCCAGGGAAGCTCATTAGCATAGCAAAGGCACTGACAAGTCCTGCAATAAAGGAATTGAGCTTCCTAACCATCCACGGTTTCCCAAACTTACTCCTCCAAGAAGCCACTTTGCGGGGTGAGGGTGGGGGCACCTCTTAGCTTCCTCGGGCCAGTGTGTCCCAGAATCCCAAGGGCGGGAAGTTGGTTCTGGAAGGACAGAGCCTCAGCTGCTCCTCAGTTTGGAGTGAGTGCTGGGACCGAATCCGTGCAAGGACAGCCTGGAGCATGCGGGGAGCCAGCGAACCCCAGCAGCGGGAGGCCTCCAGGGCGGTGTCAGGGTGGGGAGGGGCGGGAGCTGGAACACAGGATGTGTCCCCGGCGGCGCCATGGGGCTGCAGCAGGACGCACAAGAACTCCATAGTGGACGTTACCAGGTAATCCAGCTTGGTCTACAGCGAAGGCCCCGAGACTTATGCTCCAGGAACAAGGTTGTCACTCGGTCCCTTTTCACTTTCCTGAGCAGTGCGGGAACCCCTGTCTGTTTCCGCTCCCCTCACCCATCCAACACCAGTGCTGGAGAGCAGCGCAGCGGATTCTGGCGCCCAGCCCTGGGCCGTCCACTTCTCTTCCTGGAAGGCCCGCCTGGAGCCAAGGCTGGTGACTCCCCATTACTTCTCAGGCTCGACCCCCGGATGCATTGGTGCAGAGGCTCCCGTGAGCCGAAGGCCCCTTGTGAGCCGCCCAGAGCTGCGTGCAGGCCCGGCTGTGCCGCATCCAAGGCTGGTGGGGGCTGGGGGCTGGGGTGGGGGCAAGGCTGTGCAGAGCCGGCCCAGAGCGAGGAAGCTCAGGGCTCCCCAGTGGGGTGGACCCTGGCCACCACCTCATCTGCCTCGAGGGATTTGCCTGTTCCGGACCTTTCTGAGCCTGCCTCCTTCCCAAGGCTCTCCCCGGGGGCTGCCCCAGAACCCCTCCTTTGGTGGCTGACACCTGCTTCACTGCTGGACAGGCCATCTGTCCCCACCTGTGCTCAGTGGATGGACACCTGGGTGCCCCCTTCCGCCATGCTGAGGAGCTGCTAGGGACGCTGTGGGCACGTTTCGGTGGTGATGTTTGTGCTTGTTTCTCCTGGGCGTGTGCCTGGGAGTGGAATTGCTGGGTCCTGTGGGGACTCTGTTTAGCCAGGTGAGGAACTGCCAGGCCCTTTTCCCCAGCTGGGGTCCGGGTTGGCACCCCGCGGCTGTCGCGTTCCAGCTGTCCTAGGGGGTGGGAGGAGTTGTGGGAACTTCCCCCATGCCCCACCGAGCACCTCTGTGCTTTTTGGCCACTTTGTATCTTCTTTGCAGAGCCATTTATTTGGCTCTTTTGTCCATCCTTAAATTAGGTTATTTGTCTTTTTTTCCTGAGTTGCAATAATTCTTTATAAGTATATATGTCGAGTTGTTTTGTGCGTGAACCAAAATCCACTGCTCAGTGGTCCCTGCCTGGGGAAAGGGACCCATCCAAGTCCCATTTCCGAGGCCCCCAAGCCCTGGCTTCTCCCTGTTGCCCCCCCCCCCCCACTTCCCCGCGCAGCCAGGAAATGTCGCGGTGCCAAGACCGGGGCTGCCCATGAGCCGACGGGATGGCGTGGGTAGGTCAGCGTCGGCCGCCCAGGGCTGGGGGGGGGGGGAGGTGGCGGGTGGGCAGGGAGCCCCTGCCTGGGTGTCAGCTGGGCTCCTCTGCAGTTTCGGCAGGCAGTTCTCTAGGTGGGAGAGAGGGTCGGCCCCTGGACCACCACCCCTGCCCTTGCCAGCGGATAGCACATTCTCTTTGGAAAATAAGCCACAAATCCTGAGATGTTCCAAAACCCAGTCAGCAGAGCTTAGTAAGCTGCCCCTGCCCGCCCCGCAATGGAGAGGCCCTGCTGGGGAGACCCCGGGACCTTCGCCCTCCCTCGTGGTGGGAATTCCCGATGAGTTTTGCTTCCAGCTAGGTTCAGGCGGGGGTGCCAGGTGCAGCCCTCTGGCATTCACCCACTCTTGCCCTGGTGGAGGGCGCCTGGCTTTCCCGCCAGTGCCCAGGGCCCTGAAGCCCAGCTCCCTGGGGGGAGCCCCTCATCCTCCCCACCCTGCTTCTGCCTACACCCCTCTTGCCCATGGTTCGAGCCCCCGGGCAGGAGCAGCCAGACACCTGCGCTCCGGGAGCCGCCCCCCACCCCAGCGCCTGGAGCCACCGTGCACAGCCCTGCCCCTGGCGCTTCCCCCACCCCTAAGCAGCCGCCCTGCCGTGCCCACCCTCCTGGCTCACAGGACCCAGGTTGGCGCTGGCACCCAGGGGCCCCCAAGGGCTGAGGGCAGGTGTCCAGTGACACTGTCGGCGGCAGTGGGGGGGCCTGTGGCTGCTCAGTCCTGGGGCAGGAAGGGTCCCCTGCACCCTCCACCCAGATAGACCAGTCCCCGTCCACAGGCAAGCATCCATTGAGCACCCACTGTGTGCTCATGCTGCCCGGGGTGCCACAGCATGGAGGGGCTCCCACCTCAGGGGCTGCCTCCAGACGCAGGGGTGGGAGGAGAACTGATCTCCCAGGGCGGGCCTAGCGGGGGGCAGCCGCGCTGATGCTCAATTGTCCCCCGCTCCCCCTGGGCATCTCCCTCGCCCCCAGCTGTGCCCCTGCTGGGCTCTACTCCCCCCACCTCGCTCTCCGGCCTCCAGAACCTATGCTCAGTGGTCATGGGGCCCAAAGGACCCAGTCCTTACCTTCCGAGGCTTTCTGGGGCACTTGGAAGTGGGGGTCGCTCGCCCCCTCCTTGCAGAGCTCCGTCCCTAGTTCACGGATACTCTCCCGCCCCCTCCCTGTCCCGGGGGCTCCCCCCAGCCCTCGCTGCTGGCTGGCTGTGGACCCCCACTGCCTCCAGGCCCCTCCCCGCGGCCTAGGGGGCTCGGTGGCCCACTGCCCATGCAGCAGAAGCCCTGGGGGTAGTTCTGGGCCTCTCTCCAAGTTAGCTTGTTGCAGACACCCCAGTCCCATCCCGATGGGGCAGAAATCCAGAAAACGAGACTGTGCTGGCAGCCCACGTCTTCAACAAGAGTAGAGTCGCAGTGGGGAGGCTACTGGCCCCTGCGGGGACGTGGGCACCTGCCCATCACCCTGACCCTAGAGCAAAGCCCCTCCCGGTTTCCCACCGCCTGCAGCCTCAGTTTCCCTGCAGGGCCAGCTAAGCTGTGCCGCTTCACTGTGGAGGGCCCCGTCGCCTGGCCTCGGCCGGGGTCCCTGTCCAGGCCCCGCCAGCACCGTGCGTCCTGGGGCCCCAGAAGCCCCGAGCTGCTCTCCAAGGGGGCCGATGGCAAGGCTGGGATCCTGGCCGAGTGGCCTGTGAGGGTCTGCCACCTTCCTGCACCAGCGTGGGCCTGGGCCCTTTGAAGAGAGATCGGGTGTTGCCATCACCTCCCACGTGGCCTTGGAGGAGATGTTCTGTGGACCGGAAATGGCTCCCAGTGGCCATGTCCATTCTTGCTTTGCAGTTTCAGAAATCTGCTGAGTGAAATGTCAACTTGCCAATAAAAAGGAAGTGCTGAGCGGTTTCCATGGTGCTCCGCCCAAGAACACGTTGGGCCGTGGAGCATGGTGGGCCTGGCCATGGCAGGGCCCTGGGGGGCTGGGGGCCCTGAGAGGCTGGGGGCTCTGGGATGAGGCACCTGCTTCGCCTGACCAGGGGCTCGGTGGGCAAAATCCTTGCCCTTGTGCGTTGTGATGAGTGTGGGGTGGTTCTATATTCTCGAATCTGGGAGAACCCGCCGGGGCAGTCAGGGAGGGCTTCAAGGAAGAGATGGCATTACGCTGGGTGTGCCACGCAGGGAAGGGAGCCTGACAGCGTGCTTGTCACTGGCCACCCTGCAGGGGGCTATGAGCCAGGCTGAGGCAGGGTTCCCCTCGTGCCCGCCCTGGGAAGCCTCCCTCTGGTTCACCCACCATCCCCTGGGGGCTGCCCCGGGCAGTTGGGGTGCAACCCGTTACCAGGCCACAGTTACTTGCTGCCTGCTGGGGCAGACGCCACGGTGCCTGCAGAAAGGAGGCGAGGTCTGCCGGGTGGGCAGGTGGGCCCGGGAGGGTGGGCTAAGGCCCCTGCCCAAGCTTAGCAGGTGCTGGAGTAATCGGGATTGGGGGTCTTTGGGTGCAGCCTTGCTGATCGGGGTCCAGCTGGCAACAAAGACCTCAGAGCGCAGGAGGGAGCAGGGAGCTCAGAGGCAGGGGGCTCCCCGGCAGGGCGGGCCGGGGACAAAGTGGGTATGCCTCACCGCATGCAGGCCCCGTCCGGCCCCCTCGCCCGCCGCTGCTGACCCCGAGCTGCCCTTGGCCTACCCTAGGCTCGGCTGTCACCATGGCCAATGTGGACTGGAGGGACCCCAAGATAGCTGCCTACTAGCCGGCCTCCTCCTGGAGGCCCTGGGTCAGGGTCTGGAGGGAAGGGAGAGGGAGCTGCAGGTCTTGGTCTCAGCAGAACCCCTCTTTTGCTGAATCTTGGCTTTGAGCTGCTCCCTCAACCAATGTCTGCTGCACCCCAGGAAGAAACCATCGCCACTTTGGCAGATGGAAAGAGGGACACAGAAAGGGTGCTTTCTGCTCGCGTCGCCCCTCCTGCCCGGCCCCAAGGCCGGGGCACTGTGGGGGGCTGTCCTGTGCCCCTGCCCAGGCTGGCTGCCTCACCTGGGCTCTGCTTTAGAGTCACACTTTTGTCCCAGTTTGGCTCAGCATAAGCTGTAGGTGGCCTGGGCAAGTGTTGGAATTTCTCCATACCTCAGTTTCCCCTCTGGTAGGATGGGAATTAAGTAAGAAAACGCGCATGCACATGCACCCTCAGGGCGCAGGGCAGTTCTCATCCTCAGCGTCCGCCCGTCTTCGCCAGAGGAGAAGGGCGCTCCTGGGGGGCGGCTGCAGGAACCCAAATGCACCCTGGGGGCCGCGTTCCGGGGGTCCCGGCCCTGGGGTAGGCGCGGTGGCACAGCCTCGGTGGGGGCCCATATGGCTGAGTCTGTTGGAATTTTTGGCATTTCAAATGCCCACACCCCTCGTCCCAGCCCCGCCCCGAGATGTGAATCCACCCGAGACCCCAGCGCGCTGTGGGCGAGGATGCGCCGTGCAGTGTCTCACCCCTCCTGGCTGCGGATGGTGAGCCAGGCCGGGCACAGCTGAGCCTCCGGGCAGCAGGGAGAGCGCGGTCCCACTGGCCAGCGCGGAAGGCGTTTAGGGCTTACGAGGTGGAAGCCGATGGCGGAGCCCAGGGGCCGGCCTGAGTGGACGGGGTCCTGGTGGCATTTTCACTGCTGTGGGGCCCGGATAGTTCTGGAAGGATGATAAGGAATTGGGAACAGCCGCTGCCTCGGAGCTGGCGGCGGTGGGCAGAGAGAGGTTTGACTTCTCAGTCTCGTACTGTTTTATTATTAAGCTTAAAAGCAGGATGTAGTACGTTCATTTTAAGAAGAAAATTAAAAGAATTTGAGAAAAAAATAAAGGCTGGTAGGGTGTGCAGCATAGAGAATGTCCAGTTCTGGAGAAAGGAGCCTCAAAGCCGCCTTCCACCTGTCCACCCCCCACCCACCCAATCCCCCCCCACCCCGTCACCTTCCTGCGGCGTCCCTCGGCCTGCAGGACCTGTCAGCAGCACCCAGAGGGGGGTATCGGGCCACAGTGCACTGAGGAGGTGGGCGGACAGGGCAGAGGGTCTGAGCCTGAGGGGCAGGGCTGCCCCACTGGTTGTGTCCCCGGGGATGGGGATGTGGGCAGGGTTGAGACCCCTGGGCTGGACAGCAGGGTCCCAGCTCCTGCCAGGCGCACAGTCGGGGTGCTGGCAGGGATCCCTTGGGGTGACTACGCCTAGGCCGGCCGCTGACTTGGGGAGCTCAAGCATTTGACCAGGGCAGGGGGGATGCTGTGCTCGCCTGGGGTGGGCTGCGGGCGGCTTTCCCGGGGTGGGTGGCTCCCGGCGCGCCACCCGACCCACCGCTGCCTGGGCCACGGGCCTGGCGCCACCCAGGATGGGCGCGGGGAAGAGGCCGCCGCCCGCCCGCCCTGGCCGCTGGGGGCCGCCCGCGGGCCGCGCCGTGCGCCCGGGCATCGCCGCCGCGCGCCCCGGCCCCGCGCCACACACGCTCGGCGGGCGGCGACACGAGCGGCGGGGCCGGTGCCCGGCGCGCCTGGAATGCGGAACCGGCGCGGGGCCGAGGCGGGGATGGCGCAGGGGCGGCGGCGGGCGGCCTGCGCGGGGCCCTAGCGCGGCCGGGCGGACCCTCCCTCCCCGGCGGCCCGGCCCCTCGCGGTCCCTCCCGGCGCCAGCGGCGGGCTCGCGGGCGCGGCCATGGCCAAGGAGCGGCGCGACGCCCTGCTGGAGCTGCTGCAGCGGCCCGGGAACGCGCGCTGCGCCGACTGCGGCGACCCGGGTAGGTGCGGGCCGGGGGGATGGCGGCGCGAGCCGGGGGCGCAGGGCGCGGGGCGGCGCGGGGCCGGGAGGGCGCCGGAGCGGGAGCGGGGCCGGGGCGGCGCGGGGCCCGGGTCGAGGGGCGAGGCCGCTCGCGCCGGCCCGCTCGGTGGCGCCGGGCCCCGACCTGCACCTGCGGCCGGCGGGCCCTGGGCGGCGGCCGGGTGGCCCCGGCCGCGGGCGGACTGCAGGGCGCCTCCCCGGGCCCCTCCCCCGCCGGCTGCGGGTCCCGCTCCGGCCCGGCGGCGTTGCGAAAGCCTCGGTCCGCAAAGAAAGAGGAAACGCCGCGCGCCGGCTGCAGGGAGGGGACGCGCCGCCGGCCCCAGGGCTTTACAAGTGGGGGTGGGGGCCCACCTGCTTCGCGGCCACCTGCAGGTGACATCAGGGGTCCCGCCAGGTGCCACCCTCGTGCCCGGGCCGGGAGCCGGGGGAGGAAGCCTGGGTGGCTCGGGGCAGGTGGCCGGGGCGGTGGGCGAGGGGCGCACCACACGGGCGGGCGGCAACTCCTGGACTTTGCTCCCAGCCAGTGAGGCCGCGGTGATTTCCAAAGCCCAGAGTCCGGCCCCACCCCACCCCCTCTGCCACCTCCGCCACGCCAGGCTACCTGTCCTGGAAGGCGGGGTCCTCAGGCCAGCACGTGGCTGCCTCTGAACCTGCACCCTTGCTGTGGGGGTAGGGGTGGGGAGGGCAGGACACCCCATGGCTCACCTGCTCATGCCACCCAGGGTGGGCTGTGGCCCCCCACGGCTGTCTAGGAATTCCTGGTCTGAGGCACCCAGAACAAGCCTACCATGTCCCTGGGGGGGGGGAGGGCAGGAAGCCCCATATTTGCCCCCTGAGATGCCCATTTGAGGCCCTGAAACCAGGACAGGTTCCTGCTCTCCCCTCTCTAGCATCCGAGAAGAGGGGTCTCTGACAGCCCCTGGTCCTGGGAGCTGGTGGCAATGGCCAGCCTGTTCCCCGGCCTCTGGAGCAGGACCTCAGAGGGGCCCTCCAAATGGGCAGTGTGCGGGGGGTGTTGCCCTCCGATTCCCCTTGCTTCTAGACTTGTATTTCCCCCTGTCCAGGACGCTGGCTGTGCCCAGGAGAGCCTGGCCTCCTGGTACTGGCCTCCTCTCTCTCCCCACTGCCCAGGCCCCTCCATGGCTCCTGCCCTCCAGATGGAGACAGGGCCCCGGGGCCGCTGTGCCATCCACATCCCCTTTTTTTAGTCCAGGGGTTACGAGCTGGGGCTCAGTTCTCTCCTTTCCTGGGACCTATCGGGCCAAGTCTCAGATTTCCTAAATTGGCCATGACATTGGCACCTTGCCTGGCCTGTCCGGGAGTCCGGCGGAGCTGATAGGACACGAGGGCTGCTCCCTTTTACAGCCGGGACACAGGCTTCAAAGAGGGAGTGGCCGACAGCCCTGGGGACTCCAGGTGGACGCCCCCCCCCACCCCGGCCCCATGCCATCTGCCCCCAGTGCTGGAGCCGTGGGTTGCCCCTTGTTGATGGAACAGACTGGACCGCTGTGTCTTCTCTGGGGTGGGCAGCCGGGGCCCCGGTGGGGCAGGCACTGTCCAGGGCAGCGGGGCCCCCTGTGCCAGGCCGTGCATGTCCCTGCTTCTCTGCTGAGCCGGCCGGGTCTGTCTGAGGGTCCGAGACCCTCTCTGGCGCAGACCCAGCTGGAGCCCCCTCTTCTTGCTGTGGTCAGGGTGGGTGGCCTGGGGCCACTTGTCGGCAGAAGGGACAGCGCCTGATGCAGGGTGTGGACGGGTCCTGGCCGCTTCCCCCACCCATAGCCAGCAGGACCTTGGTGTGGGACCAGCTTGGGGGCTTCTCAAGTGGCCTTGACGTCTCCCTGCCAGCAGGCCATGGGGGCTCCTGGAGGAAGGCAGTGGGGGCCCGGCTTCTGGCCCCTCCCCGTGCCTGCCCACGCGTGGGGGGCTGTCCTCCAGACCCCTCCCTGCCCTTGCCGGCGGGCTCATCTAGAAGCCACCTGGGGGTCAGTGGGTGCCTGGGCTCCCTCCAGGATGCCCTGTGTTTGAGCCGCGGGCTTTGGTCTCGTGCGGGGAGGACTGTGTGTCCCAGGCCCCCAGCTGGCTTGGCAGGGGGTGGTGGTGTTGATAATGCTGTGGGACCAGGCTGCAGGTCACCTGGGGCACAGGTCAGACCACCACTCCAGGACCACTTGGGCTGTCCATGCGGAGGTCTGGGCAAGGACACAGCTGGGGACCTGGTGTTCTGGGCATTGCCTGTTCATGCCACAGCAGGACCTGAGGTCCCCCTCACCGCCTTCCACCCCCAGATCTGGGCTGGGCTCTGGGACCCAGAGGTGATGGTGGGAGTGCGCCCTGCCCACAGGGGCTGTGGGAGGAACTTAAGTGCAACCCTGGAAGGCTTCTGGGCAGAGGTGACATTTCAGAAATTGCAGAAAGCTGGCAAGGGGCACCTTGGAGGGCAAGTGTTTGAAGAATTTGGCCTGGTTTGGGGAGGGGTTCCTGTGTGGGGATGTGGCTCTGGTGGGAGAGGCTGGGCAGGCACCCGCTCCCCGGACAGTGGCGCACCTAGTTTCATACTTGGGTCTCAGCCCACAGGTTCCTCCATGCCTGCCCGTTGTGGGCCAGGACTGAGGAGGAGCCTTCGGCCCTACCCAGCTTCCCTCTTTGATTACAGCCCCCCCCCCCCCATTTTGGAGGAGGCTGCACAGGAGGCACAGTCACCCCCCTCCACAGTACTGGGGTGGCCGGGTAGACCCCTGAGGCAGTGGGCCTCCGGGTGAGGCCAGTGTCTCCCTGAGTTGGGCCCGGGGCGTTTGCGAGGCCCTTGCCCTCCACCGGCCTGGGAGGCAGCCATGTGGTCCCCATTCTGGGCCCTGGGGCTCTCTGATCTGCCTCCTGCCTCCTCCTTGTTCCCTGTGGACGTCCGGGCCGGAAGGTGGGCCCTGCAGCTGGGGGCAGCCTGGCCTCCCGCCCTGACCTGCGGCCATCCCACCCTGCAGCGCTATGTGTGCCGGTGTGTCCCAGGGGCTCGCATGGGGCTCTGAGCACCTCGCACGGGCTCCGGGGCCCGCGGGGACTGAGGCAGACGGCGCCCGCCCTCCTTCCCACTTTCCCCTCCTTGCAGGTTGACACCCCAAAGAGCTGAGAGCGGGGCTCGCACGGGGCCAGGCCCTCTGCGCCTGGCGGCCTGTCCACGCTCGCTGGAAGGCGGGTGCACTGCACCCTCTGGGGGGCCCCGAGGCGCTGCTGGCATGAGAGGGTCCCTCTATACGAAATTCCCAGAGCAAGCAAATTCCTGGGGGCGGAAGTGGAATGGGGTGGCTGGGGTGGCGCCGTCTCCTTTGGGGTGGGGGTTTGGTGAGGCCCGGGCATGGCAGCGTGCAGTGAGTGTACGGTGTGGATGTGGCGGGGGCACACGTATGTACAGTAACGTTAAGGACAAACAGAGACCTGCTCCCAAGCCCAGCTTTCTCCACATGGCTTCTGCGACGCTCCCCTCTTGGGTCCCCTCCACGCCTCCGGCCGTAGCTCCTTCTTTGCAGTCCCGTTTCTAATGGTTGGGAGGGGCTGGGGTCCCACACTCCACCTCCTTTCACCCCCCCACCCGAGAGTTCCCCCAGCTCTGCCCCCTGCTCCGGGCACGTTGCCAGGCCGCCCCCAGTCACCCGAAGACACGTCCTTACACCCCCGAGACCCGTGAGAGGCGCCACGCGTTAGCCCCGGACACCCCGCATCTCCTCTGGTCCCCAGGCCCGCCGCTTGGACCCAGGCCTTTGGATTCGCGGCTCCGAGGCCTGGACTGTCCTCCCTGTGTTGGTGGCGCGCGACCCCTTCTCCAGCTCAGGCCCTGCACGAAGCAGTCGCTCCGAATGCACCTCGTGGGCCCTGACCGCCTTGCCTCTGCTTACCCGTGGCTGCCCAGGGACAAGCTCTGGGCCGCAGGGGACGGCGGGCGCTGCGGGCGCGGGGCGCGTGGAGGCCGCGGGCCCAGAGCCTGGAGAGGGTGCAGATGGTCAGAGGGACACCCCAGGTCAGACCCGGTGGGGTCAGCGCCTGGTGGACGTTGAGGGAAGGGCCGCCCTGTGCGCTGCATTTACAGGAAAGCTCTAGAATGAGCCGACATCCGCGGCCAAAGGAGCTGAGCAGTTCCCGGGGCCTGGGGGTTGGGGTGGGGGCAGGGTCTCTGGGGTGGGGGATGGGCAGCGGCCCTGGAGGACAGAAAAGGAGCTGACCTGAGCTGCGCGCCTGAACGCGGTCAGTGGCAGGCATAGGTGTGTGCCTGAGCCCGCGGGAAGGCCAGGAGGCCGTTGGGGACAAGTCTCAGCAAGTCCACTGGAGAGGAGGAGGAGGGAGAAGGAGGAAGAAGGTGCCGGCCAGGGAGCCCACGCCGCTGGGTTCTGCGTCGGGGCGGGGCAGCCCACGGCCGGGGTGTGAGGAACGTGCTGGAAGGGCCCGCGCGGCCGTGCAGGGGCCTCAGGCGCCGAGGGTGGGCACAGCTGGGGCCCGGGCCTGGCTCCCGGCTCGGTGCGGGGACGCCTCGTTGCGCACGCGGTCGCGTGTGCCCCGCGCAGGGCGGCCTCCTGCGCTGACGGACGGGACGGCCCCTCGACCCACCCGGGACGCGGCACCGCCAGGCCGCACGGAGGCCCGGGCCGCGGCGGGGCCTCGCGGTTTCCTGCGCGGGGCTGGTGGGGGCCACACGTGCCCTTCAGTAGGAGGTGGATGCGCCGGGGCAGAACCCGCAAATATCGAGGCTCGAGACGGACAGACCCTGCGGAGCAGCCGCGGGTAGTGGGGGCCGGGCCGGGCGGGGGTGAGGCTGCCCGCCGGGCGCCGTGGGCACGGCCGATCCCCTTCCCCAGGGAGCTGGTCCTGCCCTTTAGCCCGAGCCGCCCAGGCCGCTCTCGGCCCCAGACTGTCCCCTTCGGCCTCTGTCACGTCCGCCTCGCAAGGGCAAAGGTCCCGCCGGCCACATAGAGGGCGGACGGGTTCCAAAGCAGGCGCCTCCCCCCAGGGCCTCGGCGTGGGGGTCGCCTGCTCCTCCGGCTCGGCCCCGGGGCGGGGCTCACCGGGCCAGGTGCCCGCGGGCCTCCGGAAACAGCGGCGGGGGCCGGTGGAGGGCAATGACAAGCAGCGGGCCTGGGTGGCAGCTGCTGCCCCGCCTCAGGGGCTCCAGGCATCTGGGGCGGGTGGGAGCTGCCTCCCCCCACCTCTTCCGCCCCCCCAGGGCAGGGGTGAGGCGCCCCTCCCCCCCACAGGCCTTGCGCCCCGGGGTCACCGGGAGTGGACTCCAGGCCGTTGGGGCGGGACATGGGGAATCCCAGGGGCCAGGGCGCAGGAGCAGGACGCGCCTCCATGGCTCCTTGCCCCGTGGCAGGGGCTGTAGCCAGACGCGGACCTGACCTTTGACCCCTCGCCCAGGCCTAGGGGAGGAGGGCGGCAAAGATAGGTGCAGCCAGGCCTCCCACTTGCTGCGCTCTGGAGACGCACGTCCTGCGTGGGATCCGGTCCGCCCGCCGAGCCCCGCCCCACCCGCCAGTGCCAGCATAACCCCGCCCAGCCCAAAGCCCCGCCCAGCCGGCCCAGCCCCGCCCAGCCCCACCATCAGCCACGCCCACCTAAGCCCCATCCCCAGCCCCCTGTGTGCTCCCTGCTGCTGGGGGGCTTGGGCAGGTGGGTGGGGGCTACTCTCAGAGCCCCAGGCCTTAAACTGCTGCCCAGAGTCGCACCGCGCAGCTCTCTCTCTGCTTCCAGGGCCCAGATCCTTTTAACAGGGACTCGTACTTTACCTTCTGGCTGGAAATTATTTACTACGGAGCCAAGGCTCAGCTCTCTGCCTAAATCAGGAGCAGTCAATTGCGCCCAAGCCCCACGGGCGGGCGCCCCCCCACCTGCGACCGCGAGAACCGGGAGGCTGAGTGGATCCGCGGCCGCCTCAGCCCTTGGGGAGGGGTGCAGCCCCCCAGCTCCTCCTGCCCCTGGCTAGGCTCGCTGAGGCTGAGTGGGCGGCACGCGAGTCGCCTCCATGCCTGAGAAGGGACGCGGCTCTCCCCACGGCCACATTCTTTGGAAGGAAACAGGCAATGGCTGGTTGGTGGGGGTGGGGGCGGCTGAGGCGGTCTCACCTGGTAACCTGTAGACCCTACGAATTCCTAGGTTTTAGTTTTATTGTGGTAACGTAGATAACACAGCGTTGTCATAAAATAGGGGCTTTTGCTGAGCCTGCAAGCCGCCTGCGGGCGTGGCCGTCTTGTGTCCGCAGGGCACAGTGCCAGCAAGGGACCCGCCTACACCCTCGAGGGTTTGGGGAGCACCTACACAGCTTGTGAGGGCGGGGTCCGAGGTGGCCTTCTCCTCGGCTGCGGCCATTCTGGAGGACCGTGAAGACAGGACATTTGAGCTGGACCTTTCTCAGAGGAGGGAGCAGGAGCCAGCGCCTTCTTGGGAGCCTTGGCCCGAGGGGTGGGTGAAGCAGAAGGGACCCCCCTCTACTTCCCGCTCAGGCCGAAGCAGCCCTCCCCAGACCTCCCTCCCTCACCTCCTTCAGGGCTCCCGGCTTCCTCCAGGAAGGCCTCCTGGCTTCCCCCCACCCGGAGCACGGGCTTTGGGCCAAAAAGCGTCTCTTTCAAAACATGCTCTGCCTGTTCCCACGTGGCCGGCGCAGCGGGCGCTCTATGACCTCTGGGGCTTTGGGCCGGGGGAAGGGAGGGCACTGGGTGCAGGCCTGGACCTCCATGGCCGGGATGCCTGTGCTGCTCATCCTGTTGGGGGCATAGTCCCTGCACCCCTGCCTGGGGCACACTGGGCACCCCAAACCCATCTGAGGTGGGCGCCCCAGAGGCTTGAGTAAGTTCCAGAGCTGAAGCGTGACTTCTGCCTCCTAACAGGCCGTCCCAGGTGCCGTCCCCGTGAGGGGTGGGCTTCAGGTGGCTGCAGGTGGGAGGCCTTACTTGCTGACCTGGCCAGTGTCCCAGCGGGGGTGCCACCGCTGGCAGGGAACTGCCCAGACTGCCCCCACCCCGTCCCCTTCCTCTACCTCCTGCACAGCTCTGGACGTCCCCAGCTCCTGCTGGTGTTGAATGAGGAAGGAAGGGTGAAGATGGGGCGGCACGATGGTCGGGGATCTGTGGAGACAGCCTGCCCATGCTCTGCCCCAGCCCTGCTGCTGTGCAACCTCAGGCAGGTGGCCGCACCTCGTCCCCGGGCTGGGGGGCCTGAGCTCACACAGCCGGGCGGCAGTCTGGCGGGGCCTGGGCGCACAGGCATCTTTTCCTAACTCACCTTTCTCGAGCTGTGACGTGTGCACCATGAAAGGCACCGTTGCACGGGGTCCATGGAAAGAGGCAACCACGCCCACGCCCAAGTGAGTGCCTCACCTGCCCAGCCAGCCCCACCCCGCCCTTCCCTGGTGCCTGAGCCTCTCTCTGCCTTTGTCATCCGTGTGTCCTCTTTGCTGCCATCAATCTTTTGTCCATTTTCTTGGGCTCTCTGCTTTCCTGTTTCTGAGTTTTGAGATATATATCAAAAGATATATTAGAGATATATCTCTATATAATTGAGATATATTATATACTGGATGCAAGTCCCTGATTAGATACATGGTTTGCAGATATTTTCTCCAGGTCTGTGGCCTTCCCAGTGTCTTTTGAAGGACATCATTTAAAAAATAAAATTTGAGGAGGGGGAACATATTTTAAAATGTGTGTCAGTTGATTTAAAAATTTATCAATTCTTATAATGGATTCTGCTTTTGGTATTGCATCTAAAACATCTTTGCCTAATCCAAGCCCAAGGGAAAGATTCCTCTCCTCGGTTTTCTTTTAGCAATGTATTGGTTTGCTAATGCTGCCAGAATGCCATATTCCAGAAATCAAACAGTTTTTAAAAAGGGAATTTATTAAGTTGCGAGTTCACAATTCTAAGGCTGTGAAAATGTCCAAATTAAGGCACCAACAAGATGCTACCTTCACTCAAAAAAGGCTGATGCTGTCTGGAGCACTTCTGTCAGCTGGGAAGGCATATCCTGGCCTCTGCTGGTCCTTGTTGCCACTTCCTTTGCTTCCAGCTTCTGATGCCGGTGGTTTCCTCTCTCAGCGACCGTGGGCCTTCGCTTAGCTCCTCCAGGATCCAACTCTCAGTTCTGGCTTGTCAGCATCTCAAGAGAAGACACATGGCGACGTCTGCTGGGCTCTGCTTGTGTCTGGGCATCTGCTCTCTCTGTCGGCACTCCAGGCATCTCCACGTGTCTCTGTCAGCTTGGAAGCAACTTCTCTCTGAGCTTCTGTACCTGAGGTTTCTCTAAAATGTTTCCTGTTTTAAAGGACTCCAGTAAACTAATCAAGACCCACCTTGAATAGGCGGGGTCACATCTCCATCTAATCAAAAGTTCACACCCACAATGGGGCATAATCTAATCAGAAGGATTTCCATCCTACAATACTGAGTCAGGATTAAAGGACGTGGTTTTTCTGGGGCACACACCACTTTCAAACCAGCACAAGCAGTTGGTGGTTTCGTTTCACCTTTAGGACTAGGATGTGTCCTGAGTATTTTTGCCACTGGATTGAGTTTGCTATTTCACAGGGGGCCGTTTGTGTACGTCGCTGCTTTCTCCACCGGATCACCCTGCTGAGTAATCGGATGTCTTCCAAGGTGTGGCTGTATTTCTGAGCTCTTTATTCTGTCCCATTGAGCTGTTTTTCTGTTATTTTGCCAACACCACACTACTTTTGTTTGTTTGTTTGTTTTGCAATTTTACTGAGATATATTTACTCATCACACAATCCCTGCCAAGTATGTAGTCACAGGCTCACTGTGTCACCTTGTAGTGGTGCATTCATCAACACAGTCAATTTTAGAACATTTTTGTTACTCCAAAACTAAAAAACAGAAATAAAGCCCAAAACATCGCATTTCCCTTATCTCCCGACTACTGGCTGCACTGTTTTGATAATTGTCACTTTATAATAAATTCTGAGAACAGGCAATGTTAGTCCTCCCTCTTAGTTCTTTTTCAGAGGTATTTTGGCTGCTTTACACCCTTTGGTCTCCATGTGAAGTTTGGAATCAGTTTGTCCACGTCTGCAAATTGTCCTGCTGGAATTCTGATTGGGAATGCATTGCATCTGTCCGTTAACTCGGAGAGAATTGATGTCTTAAACACATTAAATTTTCCAACCCTTGAAAATGGTGTCTCTCTCCATTTTCTGCTTTGGGTTCCTCAAAAACCTAGAGGGACCGGGCAACTCATCCTAGATCCCGAGAGAACTGAAAGCAGAGACTCAAGCTGACACCTGCAGGCTCATGTGTGCAGCGGCCCCCTCTTCCACAGCCAACAGGTGGAGGCAGCCCAAGGGTCCACGGCTGACCATGGGTCAACAGGGTGTGGCTGGGCCCTGCCATGGTGTTGTCTCAGTGCGACGAGGAGGGAAGGGCTGGTGCAGCTGCAACACAGCTCTGCCCCGAGGACGTCTTTGTGAGTGAAAGGGCTCGACGCAAAAGGACACGTCTCATGATTCTACTTATAAGAAACTTCCAGGAAGCACAAATCCATAGCGACAGAGAGATAAGGGGTGACCAATGCCTGGGAGGGGGATTGGGGATAACTGCTTAACGGGGACAGGGTTTCCCTTTGGGTAAATAGAAATGTTTTGAAAGTAGCGGTGATGGTGGCACAGTGTTGTGACTAATTAATGCCATGAGTCGTACACTTAAAAGTGGTTAAAATGGCAAATTTTAGGTTATATACCTGTTAAAAGAAAGAAAGATCCTGCTCTGAGTTCTGGTGGTGAGTGGCTCATGGGGCCGGCCCGGGGTGAGGCAGGCAGCCTGGACCCGGCACAGAGAGAAGTGGGCAGCGGCCAGCAGGATGGCTGGCTGCAGTGGGGGCCGCTGGCCTTCCCAGCCCCCTACCCGAGCCGAGGCTCCGAGGCCCTTTGGGCTGCCCCTGCAGTGCAGACCCTGGCTGGGTGCTGGACACAGCCCCTTTGGTCTGCAGGGGGAGGCTGGTGGGGCCACACGGGGAGGGGACGCTGGCTGCCCTTCTCCTCCCCCATGCCACCCACACCCACGAGATCTCTGCAGGGCTGGGCGCTCTCCCCACCCTCCGCACAGGGAGGCCATGCGCTGGAGGGTGGGCCCAGGCGGGGCGGTGCTGGGCAGGCTGGGGTGGGGGGAGGCCCCCGGGAGCTGTGTCCGGGGCAAGCGGCCTCCCCCCGGCCACCACTGCCCCTCTGCAAAGCAGGGTCACAGGGCCCACTGGGCGGGCCCCTCGAGGGCGGGGGCTTGGCTCGCCTGGACTCCGAGTCCCACCTCCCCCGGCCTCTGGGTTGGGGCACAGGCTGTCTGCCGAGGGTAGGGCAGGTCCCGCTCCTGGGGGGACCGTGTGTGCCCACCCCAGCCTGGACATGCCTGACGCCACCCACCTGAGGCGTGGGCCCCGGTCCTGGTGAGGGGACGGACAGAGGGACCCGCTCAGGACTGGCCTGGGAGTTGGCCGGGTGGGGCCTCTCCCCAGGCCCGTGGGGCCACCGCCCACCCGGCCTCCCACGATGAGTCCCGCGCCCAACCCCGCAGCCCCGGCAGCCTCCACGGGGAGCACCTGTGCCTCAGCCCCGTGCCCGGTGCCCGGCCCGGCCCGGCCCAACGCGCTGCTCGGCCACCCCTGCCCATGGGGGTCTGTGTGCCGGGTCGTGGGGTGACTCTAGCCCAGACACCTGCCCGGGCTGCCCATCTCCCCTTCCCGCCTGCGCTGCCGGAGGGGCCCGTGTCTCCGCATCTTTGCAAACTCTCATGACTCGCCGTCCCTTTCCTTTGGCACCAGCCACCCTTGCGGGGTGCAGTGGTGACGCCGCTGCTTGTGGCTCGCTCTTCCCTGGCGGCCCGTGACGCTGGGCATCTTCGTGTACGCATTGGCCATGTGTAGGTCCTCTCTGGAAAGATGTCCTTTCAGTGCTTTGCTCACGTTTGAGTTGAGAGAAAAAGGAGCATGCCCTCTAGATGTCCCGGGTGCCCTGTGCCAGCCCCAGGCCTCGCCCCTCTGCCCGTGTCGCCGCAGGACATAGACAGGGCACGCGGGTGCTCCCACAGCTTGGACTCCCCCGCGCTGTGCTTCGGCCCGGCTCCGGCATCCCCGGGTGGCCCGCGGGGGGCGGTGGGGGCCCAGCCCTGTGGGGTGGGGGGTGCCTGGGGGCTCTTGGAGGGCGGGGCTCGTGGGGTCCCTCCCCAGGTGGGCCGTGGGGGCGCGAGTGGCTCTCGTCCACTTCCAAGGGTGACCGGAGGGAGGTGGGTGTTTGCGGGGTGGGGGCGGGCAGGGAGCCTGTGGGCCACAGGGGCCCCCCTCGCCCAGCCTCTCGTGGCACGGATGGGGAGACTGAGGCTGGGCTCTGCACCCTGCTGGCCGCTCGGTCCCCGGGGTCGAGCCCTCCCTGACCTCTCTCTGGCCTTTCCGTTGCAGAGCCTGACTGGGCCTCCCACACCCTGGGCGTGTTCATCTGCCTGAGCTGCTCTGGGATCCACCGGAACATCCCCCAGGTCAGCAGGGTGAAGTCCGTCCGCCTGGACACCTGGGACGAGGCCCAAGTGGAGGTAGGCTGGCGCGGGGGCCTGCAGGGTCTGAGCACACAGGCCGCCCCATCTCTGTCCTCTAGGCCTGGTGCTGCAGGGGCGACCTCAGGGGGGCTCAAGGGGCTGGACAGACACCCTCGAGGCTGCAGGAGGGGCCGGGGCTGTTGGGGTTTCAGTGACCTCTTGCATGGACCTCGGCCTCTCTGTCCCCAGGGGTCTGACCTCACCCTGCCCCAGGTGGGGTGCAGAAACACCCAGAGCAGCCACTCGGCCTGTGAGCCCTGCTCAAGCGGTGTTTGCGTGGAATGGCTGGTGAACGAGTGCCCGATGGCTCCTAATGTCCCTTCCGCTGGAAGCTCAGAGGCCTTGGCCCTTGCGTCCCATAGAACAAAGCGGGCACTCAGGGAATGGAGAGCAGAGCTGGCTGGCCAGAGGGAAAAGCCCCATGTGCTGAAGGGACCACAGAGGGTAACCAGTTAAAGCCACGAGGAGGGAACAGTTATGCCTTCATCTGTCCTAATCCGCCCACCCACTCACCCGTCCATCCATCCACCCACCCCCCAGCCACCCACCCATCTACCCACTTTCCATTCTTCCATTTGCCCATTTATGTACCCATCTGAGGAAGGTTTACTGGGACTTCCTGTGCACCAGGCGTGAAGTGCTGAGACAGGCAGATGCAGTCAGTCTCTGGAACTGGCCTCCCAGGAGAGGCGATGCGCAGATGCACAGGGGGTGCCAGCAGCTGGCCCGGTGCTGCTGATGGGCGGTGGCTCAGGCTGGGGGCACAGGCAGAGCAGCCTGGAGGGAATCCCAACGGGCAGACCCCAAGGCCGTGGAGAGGCACCGAGCACGGCAGCCCCGGCGAGGAGCTGGGTCCCACCCTCTGAGAAGGGGCTGGGGAAGAAGGGCTTGGCGGGTGGAGGGGCACGCTGTGATTCGCCTCCCACGAGCCCCTGGCCGGGGCCGCAGCTGCCGCCCCGGTGAGAGACGGTGGCGGCTTGAGGGGGAGGTGCCATGGAGGGGTGTACCTGGGGCACTTCCTGACACACGCACGTGCACACACGCGCACACAGATGCATGCACCCTCCCTGTGGGCGCACACTGATTCCCTGTGTGGCGAACTTCTGACCACCTGGGCGGACATCTGAGCCGCTTGACGAGCTGGCTGCAGTGTCGGGCTGCCCTGCTGCCGCCAGGTCCCTGCAAGGGGAAAGACCAGGCTGAAGGCGGAGCGACTTCGATTTTTGAGAGGTTTTGCCCCATTGCTGCCTTGATGACTTAATGTTCCCCAGGGACGTGTGGTCCGGCGTCCGCCTGCTGACCTGAGGTGAATGGCCGCCCAGTCGAGGCGCCGCTTGGAATTTTTTTGAATGAAGTCGAGAAAATTCTTTATACATTGGAGAAATTAACCCTTTGAGATATTAGTTGAAAACATTTTTTCTCGATTATTGGTCTTTTTACTCTGTACATTGTGATTTTCGTGGTGGAAGAGAGTCCACTGTCAAAGATTTGTCCCTCCTCTCATGCAGTCGTGGGCTTTAGGGCGCGCTTAGACGGGTCCCTCGACCAGAGGTTTTCATTTTTACCGAAGGCAGCATCGAAACGTAATCCCATCCACACGAGTCTCCCTTCTCAAGGGCAGCTGAGTGGTTTATCGTTCACATCACCGCCATCTAATTCCGGAACATTCTCATCCCCCCAAAAAGCCACCGGCCCCCATGAGCGTCAGCTGCCCCTCCCCAGGCCGGCGGCCCCGTCTGTGGCGTTGGCGGTTCCTGCGCCTTTCGCTTCTCCCACTGGACATCGCGTCTCCTTACTTCGACGACCCCTTTCCAACACAAAGATTTAATTTCGATGAAGTGTCCTTTATTTATTTGTTTCCTCACTTGTGCTTTTAATGCGTCTAAGAAACCATCTCCTGATCCAAGTTCATGAACTTGTGCATTTTCCTAAAACTGTTTTAATAAATCAATGCAGGATTTTATCTACTTTTATTGTTTAATTCTAAAATTTAATCTTCATTTCAGTTGGAATTTATTTTAATGAAGGGTGACTCCAGCTTCGTTTTTCTCCAGGTTTCCCCATTGTCCTAAGACTGTTTTTTTGAATAATCACTGTTTTCCTCCATTGATTTGAGAGGTGACGGTTGCTGTGGATTAAATTCCTCTCGCATCTGGGGCTGTTTCTGAACTTTATAGCTCGTCCTGTTGCTTGCTCGTCGGTCCTGGGTTTTCTTTGTGGTGGCACCACTGCTCTAATACTGACGGGACAGGGCTTCTTCCCTCATTTTCAGAACTGTCTAGGACAGTTTGTTAATTTTTCAAATGAACCATCGCCAGTTCCACAACATCCCAGTGTTATTTGGGGCACAGCGCTAAGCCTGCAGGCCAGCACAGGGGGCCGGCGGGCCTGGCGCCTCTCAGCGAGAGCGCGGCACTTTCTTCAGGTCTCCGTAGTGTTCCTCGGGGCAGACAGGCCTGTTCGTCACAGAGATTTCCAGCGCCTCTAACTCACCTTGTCTACGGGCACTTTAGCCTCACAGCTCCTGCCATGGGGGGCCTTCCCCTCTCGCTGACCGCTGTTTCAGATGGGAAGGCCGTTGCTTCTAGAATTTCCATGTCGCCCACCTGCCTCCTGCAGAGTCGGCTGTGGCCGGTTGCTGCCCCGTGGACCCTCAGCCCGGCGGCCTCACACGGGGTCTCCCAGGGAGGGTGCTGGAAGGGGCACTCCGTGAGTGGCCTCGGTCAGCCTCGTGCAGGCCTGTGGACTTGGAGCGCCAGGCCCTGCCCTCCCGCGTGGAGGCCTTGGGGCCTTTGCACATGCTGCGTCCCAGGCCCGGCACCCCTGCCCGGCTGGCTCTGGCCTCTCTCCCTTGGCGCCACTGCCCCGCCCGCTGCCTGCCGCCCGGTGCCCCTGGGGCCTGTGAGCCTTCCAGGAATCCACGCCCGGCCTGCCCAGGACCCTGCACCCGCCGCCTGCTGGGGGTTTGCCGAGCGAAGGAACGAGCGGGGTGCCTCGCCGGGCCCAGGACACCCCGGGAGCCCCCTGGCTCCTCTGCCATGGCTTCACGGGGACAGGAGGCTGCCGGGTTTCCCGTCCCTGCGGTGGCGAAGCCCTCGGCTGCCCAGGGTGGGGGGTGGGGGGGGCAAAGGGCAGGGGCAG
>PVIY010031380.1:0-30004 GCA_004026745.1 Myrmecophaga tridactyla | reverse complement strand
AAGTAAATAAAGAAAATATATAGTATATTAGAACTGGATAAGTAAATGTTATGGAAAAAAATTAAGCAGAGGAATGGACAAGGAGTGGAGAGTCTAGAGAGGGGATTCGAAGTTTGAAATTATAAATAGGGCAAGCAAGGTAGACCCAGACCGAGAAGTTAACATTTCAGCAAAACTCAAAGGAGGTGAGGGAGCAATACCTGTAGATACCTGGAGGAAATCATTCCAAACAGAAGAAACACCAAAAACAAAGGCCCTGAGGTGGTGGCAGGGGCAGATCAGGGCAGAGCTTAGAAATTTTAAGGAGCAACAAAGAAGCCTTTGCAACTGGTTTGGAGAAAGCAAGTGGGAAGATTGGAGGAGATGAAGTCAGAAGGGAAGTGAGGGTTGCATGCAGCATGTAGAGCTTTGGAAGCGATTGGAGAGTTCTGAATGGAGAAATAACATCCCCTAACTTTCCCTTTCCTGATTTTGGAATAAGCTTTACAAACGCAAATGGGAAAACCGGAAGGCCCATTAAGAGCTACTGCAATAATCCAGATAAATCACAGAGACTCTGACTACCATGGAGTAATGGAAGTGGTTAGAAGTGTCAGAATCTGGTAGTATTTTGAAGGTGGGGCCAGCAAGATTTATACATGTGGTTGTGGCATGTAAAAAAATGGAGAACTGAAGATTTTTGGCCTGAAAAATTGAAGGATGAAGTTGTCATTAAGGTGGGAAAGATTGAGGGAGGAATAGATTTTTGAAGGAATAAGGAAGAAGCAAGTGTTCTGCTTTAGACATGTAGAGTCTGAGCTGTGAGACATTTAAGTGGAGATGTCATGAGGTAGTTGGATATATGAGTCTGGAGTTCAGAAGAGAGGTCCCAGCCGGACATAATAACTTTGGAACACATCAGCTTGAAGACCGAATGAGAGCACTAAGGAAGTAAGTGTAGACAGAAAATAAGAAAGTCCAAGGACTAAATCCAGGATCCTCCATAGCTTAGAACTCGAGGTGATAATGAAGGGCCAGTAAAGTAGATGGAGAAGAAAGAAAGGGTCAGTAAAGAAGGAAGAAAGTCCGTAGACTGTGGTGTCTTGAAAAATGCTGCCAGTAGGTCAAGTGAGATGGGGACTGAGAATTGATCATTTGATTTAGGCACATAAAGGTCATTGTGACTTGAGAAGAGCCATCTCATTCAATTGATGATGGTGAAAGCCTGATTGGAGTTGGTTTAAAACAGAATGGGAGGAAAAGAATTGAGAGTGAGCAGTGACAACTCAGGGAAGAGAGATGGAGTAGTAATTAGAAAGGACAAGATAGAGGAAAGAGGAAGGGGTCAAGAAATATTTTTTTTCAAAATTGAGGAAACATATTTTTTATTTTGTGTGTGTACAACTATCATTTTCAAATAACAATTATTCCTTTCCTATCCTTATGCTTTTTATTTGATTTCTATGTCTCACTGTCCTAGCTAGCACTCCAGAATAATGTTGAATAGAAGTGAAGAAAGCAAACATCCTTTTGTCATTCTTTATTTAAAAGACGTTTTCTGATTTTTCACTGTAATTATTTTAAAAAGGAGTATGCTCCAGGCTTTTGAGTAATACATATTATCAGATTAAGGAGGCTCCCCTTTATTCCTATTTTTCTAAGAATTGCTCAGATTTATCAAGTACTTTTCTGCTCTCTTGAGATCATCGTATTTTCCCCTTTCATTAGTCAATGTGGTGATTATAGTAATAGATATTTCTAATATAAAAATATTGCATTCCTGGGATAAAGTGAGTTTGTCATTTCTTTCTATTTTAAAGGAGTTTTTTGAACTATATTCATATGTAAGATTGGACTTTAATTGCCCTTTCTTGCACTGTCTTCACCTGGTTTGGGTATCAACTTATATATACTGTCCTCATAAAATGAATTTGGAAATGTTTCCACATTTCCTATAATTTACAAGAGCTCTGTAAGATTGTGATGATCTATTCCTTGCAAATTCATAGACAGCTATAAAAAATCTAAGCACCCTGATTTTTTTAATTAGATTTTTAAACCATTGATTCAATTTCCTTATGGAAAATTTTGCTTCAGTCACTTTTGGTGAAATACATTTTCTAGGATAGTGTAGATTTTATCTGAGCTTTCAAGTTTATTGGCATAAACATTTTCATATTATTTTAAATTATTTTTTGTTTTCTGCTGAGTCTGTATTTATATACTCTTTTCATTGATGAGTTCATTTATTAGTATTTTCAAAACTTGTCTTTTTTAAAAAATCACTTTTAGTTGGTAAATGTAGCCAATTTATATTTAATGTGATAACAGCTATTTGGATGTCTTTCTCCATTTTTTTGTGCGATGTTTCCTGATCTTTCTAAATTTCTCTTTATCTTCTTTCTGCAATGTTTTGATTGATTACGTTTTATCATTTCATTTTCCACTTCTATTGGCTCTATTGGTTTGAAAGTTACAAATTATATTTCTATTCTTTTAATAACTTTTAACATTTGAGACTAAATTCACCATACTTAATCAACTCTTAGACATTTTTGCATGTTAATTTCTCTGAACCAAGTATATGATTTATATATTTTTGTTGTTGTTTTATTTTTTGTCTTATTCCTGCTTCATCTTTTTTCAGTTATTTATTGAGTTTTTAAAATCTTTTTCCTTTTCAAACCCTTACGTCAAAGGTTAACTTTCAATAGATTGCAGCAAGGGAGCTGATCTGCTATACACAGAACCCAGACCCAGAAGCTGGTATTCTGTATATGGTTTAGCAGGAGGTTCCCACGAATGGGTGGTGCCATGATTTATATTTGATGGCAATCTTACAATTGCTGTTGGCCAGGCGGTAGGCTTAGCATAGTTGTCTTACTTTCATTTGCATGAATTTGTCTGCCTTTTCCATATTGTTACCATTCCAAAAGATTTGGGTACACTGTTGTTACTACCAATATTGAGATAAATATCGATTAAAAAAATTTTTTTAAAGCTATAATGTGGCACTGAAACAAAAGATGTGTACTCAAAAAAGCATGGAAAGAGAATATCATGATATAAACTTTATATTATTTAACTAAATATTCAGCATTAGAGGAATGGCAGTAGTTGCACATTTTCTTGCAGCGATAACTGAGAGCTTTATGAAATGTAAAAAAGAAATACACCCTTTTGTTACTGAAATACTGGGAAAAGATTGCCTATTTCACAATAATAAGTAGTGCCATTGAAAGTAGAAGAAATGGCAATTGTCTCAGAATAGATGGAAAAAATTTCAAACAACGAAAGACAAATACAGTCAATTCATTTCCTGTATAGGACTCTCTTTAAGGCATGATGTTATTCACAATTTAATTGGCATTCTTTCCACTTTCTTCATGGCATGAAATAATGGTAAATTGTCATTGATAACTTATATTCAGTTAATTACAATAACTAAATAAATAAAACTAAATAACTAACTAAAATTATTCAATAGCTTCTTTCTCCTCCTAGTTCTATAAGGAACTTAGAATGCTTTACTGTCTATCTTTCATGTTGTTGTTAACCATCATTTTTATTCTACTTTGTTTGATACCTTGAAACAAGTGTTTAAAATTGTTGATTTTTCATAGTTAATGCTTGCTTATAGTACCTGATGTTTCCCTGTTTCTTTTCTCACCATTCTTTTTTCATTATCTTCCTTTTTCTCTTTTTCCCCATTTTTGTTGAATCCAAATTCTTCCCTCTAACACACATTTTAAAAATTCCTCCAGTAAAGGTCTGTTAGTAATAAATTCTATGTTTGTTTGTCTGAAAAAAGTCCTAACTTTGCCCTAAACTTTGAATGATGATACTGCCATATGGATTTCTAGCTTGACAGCCTTTTTATTTCTCTGTGATTTCTGTTATTGCTGTTATGAAATCTGTGGTCAATTTAATTGACATTCTTTTTTACTTAGTCTACTTTTCCTCTGTATATTTTCTCTGTGGTTTTGGTACTCTATGGCTTCATTACATATATTTAGATGTGGTTTTATTTCTATGTTCTTACTCAAGCCTCATTGTATTTTATGAATTTGAAATTTTATATCTTTTATAGTTTTGAGAAGTTCTTAATCACTATTCACCTATTGCCTCTCCATCTAGTCTTTTTTTTCTGGAATTCTTATTCATTTATTCATTCATTCATTTATGCATTCAAAAAATATTTATTGTGCACATATTATGTGCCAGCAATATTCTAGGCACTAAGATAATAGTAAACAAAGTAGACAAAAATCATTGCCCTTACCTTCCTCATATTCTATTTTATTGTATCTCATTTCTTCACTTCTATCTTCCAACCCATTTAATTTTTTCAGCTGTATCTTGGCCACTGTTTTATCCATCCATTGAGTTTTTCATTTTTAGATATTTCATTTGCTTTATTAAATATCTTTATGGTCCTTTTAAAAGTATCGTATATCTTTTTCATGAAAAGAATTTTCCTTTACAACTTCAATCATTTTGAACATATAATTTCACAGTTTGTGGTCAATAATTCCATTACCTGAAGTTTTTGAACTTCTGATATAGTCTATATTTTATGTTAACATGTGCTCATGTTGGCTTATTTCCTTGAGTGTTTTATGATTTTGGATTTTGAGTTCAATTTAAATAGTATTTTACTTGGGTGAATACTGAATGGCTTGGATTGAGCATGTCACCACACCCTCCCAAAATAATTTTATGTTTGCTTCTGTCAAGAACCCCAGTGGTATTATTGTCTGTGGAGCCACTTTTGGTTGTTGTTGTTGAAGAGTCTTGGTTTTGGAGATTCTTGGAATGTGATAATAAATGAGTGGTTTTAAAAGTGGAAAGAGTGATGCAAATATGAAGGATTATTAGTATGGATGCCAAAGTAGAATGTGACTATAAGAGAGTAGAAATTATGTGGTCTTTTCGTGCCGTGCTTTTTAAAATGGTTGTAGAATAAATGTATAAAAATAGCAACCACACAAGGGAAAATTTGTAATTCATTGTATGTTATAAAACTAAGGCTAGCTTTTATGGGCCTGGTATCCCTAGGGGAAATTAAAACACACACACACACACAGAGCTAACTTTTATATGGCATTTACTGTGTGCCAGATACTGTTGTAAATTCTTTACATGTATTAACT
Organism: Myrmecophaga tridactyla; assembly: GCA_004026745.1. Classification (NCBI taxonomy): domain Eukaryota; kingdom Metazoa; phylum Chordata; class Mammalia; order Pilosa; family Myrmecophagidae; genus Myrmecophaga; species Myrmecophaga tridactyla. The sequence goes on along the minus strand of PVIY010031380.1, from coordinate 24,872 downwards.
CATTTAATGCTCACAACAAACTTAGGTAGTAGACATTAATAATATTCCAGTTTTAAGGATTAGGAAACTAAGGCACAGAGAGGTAAGTGGTTGCCCAAGATTGCAAACTGGTAAGAAGCAGAGGCCATTTTAGAGTGTAGGCAGTATGACTCCGAAGAGTCCTTGTTTTTAAGCACTATGATATGCTTCTTTTAAAGGAAATGAGGGAGAAATAACCCCCTCCTCTGCTCTAAGACATTTCCCTCCTTCTCTCCAGAACTTCCACTCTCACACCAAACCCACTCTTCCCACCACTAACTGCTTAATTTCAGATGTTCTTCATTTACCCGTTGCCAGTGGGCTACTCCCTGAAAACTGTTGACAGCATAAAGAGTGGTGACCGAAAGGTTAATGGATATTGACATGGGGCTGCAGTGCCTGTGACTGGGCAAAAGTGATCCGTTCTGACCTCTAGGCCTGGGGAAGTATGTTTTGGAGAGTTTTTGCATTGTCCTCATCCACCAATTTGACATTTCTGCCACTTTAGGAGAAATTACTCTAAAATTGACAATGGCCAGGTCATGATGAGAGTGAATCTCTAAACCCAGATTGATAGGTTTGACATTGAATAGAGCTGGTCCTTAGAAATTACCCATTTTGATATTCATGGTTGCTGACCCAATATTGAGCCCAAAGATAAGCATGTATTTTATAACAGGGTGCTTCCTGGAATGTGAATCAAGAAAATCCTCACTGGAAATTTCACCCCTCACCAAAAAGCTTTGAACTATTCAAGGACATTTTTTAAATAATTTAGTTTCCTCTTCTTCCTCCCTTCCTTCCTCCTTCCCTCCCTTCCTTCTTTCTTTTCTTCTTTCTTTCTTCTTCCCTTTGTCCTTCTCTTTCTTTCTTTTATTTTTGTATACTTGCTGAAGAAAGTAATTAGTTTAGCTTTCCTGGTTAGAAACATTAAAATTAAGAAATATACCTTATATTAAATAATCAGTGACACTTTCATGCTCATTCAGTCTCATTCCAAAGCATGCCTTTCAGAATTCTCCAATATCCAGTATTCTCCAAATATGGAAGTTGAGTCATGGTGTTTATGGGCCAAGACACATATGTGTGTAATGTACTCCATTTGATTGCATGCTCAGCTTTTATAAAAGCTTGTTGCATTGAAATGAATATCTCCTTGACATTTATTTCTTTTTCATCACGTAGTTGTGTATTTATCACCATGATAGCTTTTTAGAACACTTGCATCATTCCAGAAAAAGTAATAACTCATTCATACCATACTCCTAACCTCTCCCTGTCATTGACCGCTAGTATTTACATCTACTCAGTTTATTTTTACCCTTTAAACCCCTATTACTTATTTTTCATCCTTTTTTTTTTATACATCTGTCCATACCCTGGATAAAAGGGGCATCAGACACAAGGTTTCCACAATCACACAGTCAAACTGTAAATGTTATATCTTTATACATTCATCTTCAAGAATCAAGGCTACTGGAACACAGATCAATAGCTTCAGATGCTTCCATTAATGAGTGAACTTTGAGAGTTGAGGTTAAAAATACAGTTATCAGAAGATAGAAATAGGGTAAAGATTGGGCATGTGGTGCTGAAGGAATACAGATTGTACAACAGGACTGACTAAAAATTCAGAAATGGATAGCACAATACTATCTGATTGTAGCATGATAAATACACTGAATGAAGCTGAGTGTATCATTGAGGGAGAAGGGCTGAGAGCACATATGAAACAAGAAGGAAATATAGAGGATGAAAACTAAGACTGAATATCTTAGGAATGCCTAGAGTGGACAATGATGGTTATTAAATGAACAAATTTGACTTGTATGGTCAGTTTAGTTGAACACCATAAGTGCATGGAATCTTGACTAAGATGTGACTAAATGTGATACCTTGATATATCCCAGAGTAAATTGGGCAGTGAATAAGGAAATATTTGTAGAGTCCCCTTGAGGGACTGGGGAGAAAGGAGGAAATATTCAACTTCCTCATTTGGAGAATTTCTGATGTTCTTACAAGCAATGGGGACAACCAAATCAATAGGTTGAGCCCTTGAAGTTGGAGTTCACCCCAATGAAACTTATTCCTGCAAAGGAGAAGCTAAGTCTACTTATAATTATGGCTAAGAATCACCCCCATAGAACCTTTTTTGTTGCTCATATGTGGCCTCTCTCTCTCTCTAAGCCAACTCAATAGGTGAACTCATTGCTCTCCCACTACATGATGGGACATGACTACCAGTGGTGTAAATCTCCCTAGCAATGTGGGACAGAATTCCTGGGATTTCAATACACCACAAACTAAATGGGATATCTACATAATGCATAAGAATAGCCTCCAGGATAACTAATCCACTCATTTGCAATCTCTCAGCCACTGAAACTTTATTTTGTCTCATTTCTCTCTTCCCCTGTTGCTCAAGAAGGCTTTCTCAATCCCATAATGCCAGGTCCTGACAAATCCAGGGAGTTCTGTCAAGATTCTGAACACTCAATTCAATTCTATTGGTCAGTATATTTATCTTTATGCCAGTATCTTTTGACCACTGTAACTTCGTAATATGCTATAAAGTCAGGTAGTGTGAGATTTCCCACTTCATTTTTCTTCCTCAAGGTATTTTTAGCTATTCAGTGCACCCTGCCCTTCCAAATAAATTTGGTTATTGGCCTTTCTATTTCTGCAAAGTAAGTTTTCTGGATTTTAATTGGTATTGCCTTGAATCTATAAATCAATTTGGGTAGAATTGACAACGTAATTCATATTATATTTAATCTTCCAATCCATGAACACAGTATGCCCTTCTATTTATTTAGGGCTTCCATGATTTCTTTTAGCAATGTTTCATAGTTTTCTGTGTATAGGTCTTTTGTATCCTTAGTTAAATTTATTTTTAAATATTTGATTCTTTTGGTTGCTATTGTAAATGGAATTTTTTTTTTAATTTCCTCCTCAGATTGCTCATCAGTATTGTATAGAAACACTACTGATTTTGGGGTGTTGATCTTGTACCCTTTGTTGAACTCAGTTATTAGCTCTAATAGCTTTGCGTAGAGTTTTCAGGATTTTTTACATAATATTATCATATCATCTGCAAACAGTGAGAGTTTTACTTCTTCCTTTCCAATTTTGATGCCTTTTATTTCTTTTTCTTATGTAATTGCTCTGGTTAGAACTTCTAGCATAATGTTTTAGTGACAGTGGGTATCCATGTCCTCTTCCTAATCTTAGAGGGAAAGCTTTTACTCTTTTCCCCATGGAGGATGATGTTGGCTGTGGGCTAACATCCTCTCGTTGCCTCCTTTATTTCTGCGGAGGCAGTGGTTATGTCTCCTCTTCTACTTCTGATTGTATTTATTTGCATCCTGTCTCTTTCTCTCTCTCTCTCTTTTTTTGGTCAATCTAGCTAAATGTCCATCAATTTTATTAATTTTCTCAAATAAGAAACTTTTGGTTCTATTGATTTTCTCAATTGTTTTCATATTCTCAATTTCGTTTATTTCTGCTCTAATCTTCACTATTTTTTTCCTTTTGTTTGCTTTGGGGTTAGTTTGCTGTTCTTTCTCTAGTTCTTCAAAATGAACAGTTAATTCCTTTATTTTTGCTCTCTCTTCATTTTCAATATAGGCATTTAAGGCAATAAATTTCCCTTTTTAGCACTGTCTTTGCTTCATCCCATAAATTTTGATATGTTGTGCTTTCATTTTCATTTGCCTTGAGATATTTGCTCATTTCTCTTGTAATTTCTTCCTTTACCCACTGGTTATTTAAAAGTGTGTTGTTGAGCCTCCATATATTTGTGAATTTTCTGGCCCTCTGTCTGTTATTGATTTCCAATTTCGTTCCATTATGAGCTGAGAAAATGTTTTGTATGATTTCAATCTTTTTAAATTTATTGAGACTTGCTTTGTAACCCAGCATATGGTCTATTCTTGAGAATGATCCATGAGCACTTGAAAAAAATATGGGTACTGGTGTTGTAGAGTGATATGTTCTATAAATGTCTGTAAGTCTAGTTCATTTATTATATTATTCAAATTCTCTGTTTCTTTATTGATCCTCTGTCTAGATGTTCTATCCATTGATGAGAGCAAGGAACTGAGGTCTCTATTATGGTAAAGGTATCTGTTTCTCCCTTCAGTGTTGTCAGTGTTTGCCTCATGTATTTTGGAGCATTCTGGTTCTGTGCATAAATATTTATGATTGTTATATCTACTTGTTTTATTAATACATAGTGTCCTTCTTTGTCTCTTTTAATTGTTTTACATTTGAAGTCTGATTTGTCAGATAGTACTACAGTTACTCCTGCTCTTTTCTGGTTGAGATTTGCGTGAAATATATTTTTCCAACCTTTTGCTTTTAACTTATTTTTGTCCTTGAGTCTAAAACAAAAGTGTATACATCATATAGATGGGTCCTGTTTTTAATCCATTCTGCCAGTCTGTGTCTTGATTGGAGAATTTAGTCAATTGACATTTAATGTTATTACTGTAAAGGCAATGATTTCTTTTACTCTTTTGTCTTTTGGATTTTATGTGTCATATCTATTTATTTTCTCTTTTTACCTTCACTGTAGTCTGTATTTCTACACTCTTCTATGGACCTCTCTCTCCTGCTTTTTCTTATCTTCCTGTAGTGCTCCCTTTAGTATTTCTTGCAAAACCAGTCTCTTAATCACAAATTATCTCAGTGATTGTTTGTGTGAAAATATTTTAACCTCCCCCTCATTGTTGAAGGACAATTTTGTTGGGCATGGAGTTCTTGATTAGCACTTTTTCTCTTTTAGAATCTTAAATATATCATACAACTGCCTTCTCATCTCCATGGTGTCTGCTGAGAAATCCACACATAGTCTTATTGGGCTTCCTTTGGATGTGATGGATTGCTTTTCTCTTGTTCCTTTCAAAATTCTTTCTTTGCCTTTGACATTTGATAGTCTGATTAGTATGTGTCTTGGAATATGTCTATTTGGGTCTGTTCTGTTTGGGGTATTCTGCACATCTTGGATCTGTAATTTCTTATCCTTCATAAGAGATGGGAAATTTTCAGTGATTATTTCCTCCATTGGTCTTTCTCCATTTCCCTTCCATTCTCCTCCTTGGAAACCCACAACACATATGTTTGTGTGCTTCATGTTGTCATTCAAGTGCCTGAAACCCTGCTCTTATTTTTCCATTCTTTTCCCCATATTTTCTTTTGTGTGTTGGATTTCAGACGTGCAGTCCTTTAGTTCACTAATCCTTTCTTCTGCTTCTTCAAATCTATTGTTGTAGGTTTCCATTGTTTTTTTTTCCTTCCCATTAGTTCTGTGATTTGTTTTTTCAAACTTTCCAGTTCTTCTTTTTGTTTTCCTGATGTCTTCTTTATACCCTCCCTCAACTCTTTGCTTTGATTTTTGACAAGATTTTCCATGTCTGTTTGGACATCCTGAATTAGTTGTTTCAACCCTTGTATCTCATTTGAAGTATCGGTTTATTTCTTTGACTGGGTCATAACTTCAATTTTCCTAGTATGACTCATTATTTTGGTTATTCAGGAAGTTGTTTTCATTTTTTTACTGAAGATTTTCTTGCTGGATGGCTTTGTTCTCTATCTGTTCTTTGACATCCAGTTCATCTTATTCTAAACCTGTACCACAGGTTCTGTTTAACTGATCAGAATTTTTCAGTTCTTGCCCTTCTTATATGGAGTCTTCCTTTTTTTTTTTTTTTTTTTGGAGAAGGTCTTCTCAGATATTACAGTCCCCAGTCAGAACTTCCCAAACCAGACAGGCCCAAATCTAGGAGGAAAGAGTAGCCAGCATCGGCTTTCCCTGAGGGCATAATCCAGCAGGTTATCAGACTTTCTATGAAGCCTCTAGACTTGCTTTTCCTGTCCTGCTCAGCATGTGGCACCTGTCTGCCTGCAGATTCCCACTAGCTTAAAGTTATGGGGTACCTTTAATTTGAGCAGACTCTCCCTGCCAGGGGCATGGTTGAGACAGAGATGAGTAGTAGGCTGACTTTGATGGCTTGTTTTCCAGCCCCTGGGACCTGAATTCCTTGAAGGAGGGATTCTACTTGAACTGGGCCCCAACCCTTTTTTCTTGGGGAAAACACATCTTTTGGGAATTACCTTCTTTTACCTGACTAGTTAGTTTGTCTCTCACACAAGCGAAATTCTGCCTTTGCTTGTGCCAGTGCTGGAGCCTGAAAGTGCTTCTACCTGTCTGGACCAGGTGGAATGGCTGAGATCCCACACAGAACTGTAAGTCCCCTAAGCTGTGGAGGCCAGCAGCTGTCTCCCATGGGCACAGCAGGCTGGTTCCCCAATGGGAAAGGGAACAGACTTTACTAGCAAGCAAGGGCTTAGCTCAACCAAAATCCACAGTGGAAGTTGTGTGAACAGTCACTGATGTTCCACCAGCAGTTGTTCTCTACCATTCCTGGCTATTTACTAGCTGCTCTATAGGGTGAACTCAATTCCACACCTTACTATGCTACTGTCTTGCCCTGCCCACTCCTCTTGACATGTATTTATTTGTTTATTGTATATTGTATGGTGGGAGGTCACAGTTCATTCTTTTTCCATGTGATTATGCCATCATTGAAGTACCATTTGTTAAATTTTCTTGTGGGGAGGAAGTGCATGGGCCAGGAATCAAACCCAGGTCTCCTGCATGGCAGGAGAGAATTCTACCACTGAACTATCCTTGTACCCCTGACATTTTTTTTCCTGACATTTATTTTTAAACTATTGTTTGACATGGTTTGCTATATATATAATTTCAGCTATATACATATAAACTCGATTTATATTTGAATCTAACACCCCAATTAGATTCCTAAGAAAATGGGCCCTGAAATGATGATTTCCATGCAGAAATTTATTGGGGAATACGCTCAGTAATAACACCTCTTGGGGTGGGGGATGCAAGTGAAGCAGAATTGGGCAAAGGGCAAAGTTGATCTCTGATGCAGTTGTTGATAAAGGTATCAGCCAAGCTCACAGAGAGCTGTGGATCAAGTCAAATGAGATACCCTCCACATAGACCACTGGATGCAGGCTGTCCTAAGGGAGGAACATAGCTTAGAATGAGGTCATTCCCTTTGGTTGAGGACAATTTCTGCAGGCATAGTTGGCTATGAATCAACTAGGACAAAGAATGAGTGTCTTTGTCCTAGAAGGGAGATTTGGGTCACGTATCATAGCATACACTACAGCCCACTCCTTGCACCATTCAAATCCATTTGCTTTATATAATAACTCCATCTATATGGAAACAGCTGCTGTGAGATTTTGATTGATGTCTTTTCTTGAGGAAATTTGAAAGAAGGAGGTTAGTGACGGGATATACTGTCTCTGCCACCCCAGTTAGTACCAAGCTGCAACTCATACTCATTGTTTCTGTGGTAGGTTGGACACGGCCCTTGGAAATGGTCATATCCTAATCCCTAGAATCTGTGAATATATAATATAACCTGACCTAGAAAAAATGAGCTTTACAGATGTAATTAAATTAAGGTCTTCAGCTGTTTTATTGATGTGAAGTCTTATGTTATCCTATATTATGAAGTTTCCAGATATTAAGTAATTCCTTGCATGCCCAGGGTGAACACCATTTGGTTGTGGTGGACTGACTTACTACACTTTTTTTTTACCCCCTTCCTTTGTTAGTGAGTGTATTCTTTATTTTAATGTAGCAGAATTATTACTTATGTCAGACTGTGCAGCAAATAAAAATGGGAGTAAAGTCATAAACAAAATCCAGAATATGAAAGAAAAAGTGTCACTAACTTTGTCAAAAATCCATGTAGCAACAGAAAAGCCAAAGATCATCCTTAGGGGAGAAAAGTCATGGAGAAGATTCTTGGGCCAAAATCACTGTCTCTGGCCACATATACCCTTGTAAACAGCATTTGCTTTTAGTGGCATCATCTTCAAACATGAAGCAAATATCATATTGGTTATTTTACGTCATAAAGGACATAATTACATAAAGAAAGATAGAACAGAAAACCACTGCAAATGACGAAAGGAAGCTTATATTGCCACTATAAATGTTAATGTGATTAATGCAATTGATCCATAAAGCATTCTCTTAAGCTTTCTGGATTCCAGCAAAAGGAGAAAATACATATGGTACATTATTTCCCATACATATAGTAATACCTGGCATATGGTAGGTATTCAGTAAAGGTAAATTGTTTTTAACTGAATAGGCATTCCTTAGGAGACAAAATTTTTCTTGACACTAATTTATTTATTAAAAATACTTTTATATGTCAATTTAAATTTGATTTTAAACCTAGAAAATACCATGAAGTGTTTCCCTAGAAAATGCCATGAAATGATGCCGGTGGGTAATTGTACAAATATGAGAATGAACTAGGGTAAATGTCTGTCACTATTACAAGGTGTTAATAATAGGACAATATATGGGGAAAAATACAATTGATACAAACTGAATTATAGTTAACAGTAATATTGTAATATTCTTGCCTCAATTGTGACAAAGGTACTATAAAAATTCTAAGTATCAATAATTGGGGAGGTATTAAAGATATGAAATCATCCTCTCCAAGATTATCAACTAAGTACATCCCCCATCCTTCAGTGTCGACACCCCTTCTCAGCATCAAAAAGGCAGATCAGGCATTGCCTGAAGATCCCTATAGGTTGGGAGAAGGATAAAAGGAGAACACAGAGTTGGAACAGAGAAGACAGAATTTAACAAATGAGTATGATTACTGAATCACTATATTGATATTTCTTCTAGCCTCCAGCATTTTGGAGCAGCTAGAAGGAAAAATCTGAAATAGTGGAATGGTAACCCATAACAAACTCTGAAATCTGTTCTGTAACTACTCATTGAAGTGTACTTTGAAAATTATTGCTTTTACTTTCTTTTCTTTGAAGATATGTTATATTTCACAATTAAAATTTTTTTTTTAAATATCCCCATCCTTTGTCTCAGGAAGTTCTACCTCTAGATAATCTAGGCTGAAATAATGTGCAGTACAAAGAGAGCTTCAAATACAAGACAGTTATTGCAGCATTAGTTATAGTAGTAAGAAAAAAAAAATAGAATGGAGCTTGCAGTTGGACAGAAAAACCCATCATTTCCAATCTCTAATCACACTTGATGATGTAGGGATCCAAATGCTTTATTGCTCTATTACGTTTTCAGTAATGTCTGTCCAGCACTTAAACTTCACAATCAGAACCAATTTTTCAAATTAAAGTAATGGGCCTATTTTTCACAGATGTTTTGAAGGGTCACATTATCTCTCAATAAAGATAATTTGGTATTTGAGAAAGAATTAAGCTGGGGAATGGAGGGAAATTTTGGGAAAGCTAAAATAGGTTTGGTGCTTACTTAAGGTAAAAAGAGAGGGATGCATTCTAATGTGTTCATAAATGAAAACAAATGCTTATGTTGGGAAGCTGAAGGGGGATTTGAAACATTTGTGAAACATTTCACAAAATGCCAGAATAAAAAGTAAACCCCAGCCTGTAATGAACTTGGAAACTGACATGGCCTGCAATTCACTAGCAAGTGACTAAGTTTGCTCCCTTGGAGTCCCACTGCTCCCTGTCTGTGTGGCTGATAGCATGAACTCGCTCCATTTTAATGCACTTGTATGCAGTTAGGATCTCCATGGAGGAAGTTCCTTCTTGTGGTGGGTTTTACAAGGTCACCACTTAGCTAGGAGTTGTACATGCATGTTTTCTAGATAACTGAGTTTGTACTTTGTCAGTCCTTTGAAAGATAACGTTTGAGAGTATTTGTATAATATGCACGGTTTTTTTTCCAACTAGGATTACCAAACCAATAACAATGACCAGGCAGTGGTTGAAATCTGTATCATGCGAATCACAACAGCCATCAGGGAGACAGAGTCGATTGAGAAGCACGCAAAGGCCTTGGTCGGGCTCTGGGACTCCTGCTTGGAACACAACCTGAGAGCCTGTGGCAAAGACGAAGATACGCCCCATGCAAAAATTGCATCTGATATCATGAGCTGCATTTTACAGGTATGTCAGTATTCAAAGTCAGGCTACTTGATATGGAAGCTTAGATGGACATATGATGTCTCTTAACCATGAACCAGTGTTTCTGTAGTGTTTACATACTGTGAAAATGACACTACAAACTATCAACAGGTAAGTTGGACAGGCTGATAATTAATAAAGTTAGAAAATTCTATTGAGCACCTACTCTCTACAATACACACTATAGGAAATTCAAAATAATACCACAGAAAGCTGCTAATCTAATTGGAAATGTAAAATATACTTATTTAAAAGGCTAACAACTAAGAAATGTACACCAAAGTCCAAATAAGGAATTCAGAATAGGAGAACTCTTTCATCCAGGATCAAAGAGGAGGTAGGGTCTGAACTGAGGGACAGTGAGCTCGAGATATGTGAAGTGAAGTGATTAAGTTATTTTTAAAGTGTATTTGTATATGTCCACTCTGCAACCTGTCCAAAGCTGTGCCCTGCCCATGCCCTGCACCCATACCTCCATGCCCTGTCCTGTGCCACACCCTGCCCCCATGCCTTGCACTCCATATCACACCCTGTGCTGCTCACTGCACCTCACACCCACACCTCAACCCACCTCACAGCCTCCACCCCGTGCCATGCCTAGCTGGCAGGCATTTCCAGATAGGCTGTGGACAAGGGCAGCTGACATATACTCTCCTACAACCCAAGCAGGAGAATGAAGTCCACTAACCCATTAGACCCATAAGCAGAACCTACATTAAGGTACACACTGCCCATCCTCCAGCCCCAGGGTTGGCAGCTCTCAGCACACACTGGGACCAGCAGACCTGGCTGAAATTGCCAGGGTCTCCATCCAGGTCTCCCGACTGCTGCAGTTGGGAGAGGTGGAACTGGGGGAAAGAGGAGTCCCAAGAGTGCCATCTTTTGGAAAGAAACGGAAAGTGCAGTCTGGCAAACTGCCTATCTGTCAGCTTCAAACAGATCCTCAAGTAGCATTGCATTTCCTGCATGAGGCCCAGGCCTTGATTTCATGGGGATTACTGATGAACCAAGGCAAAAAAAGAACTTCAATGCAAACCCAAGAAAATACAAAACCTTAGATGACTGAGGGAAATCAACTTCCAAAATAATCCCATTAAGATAATCAAATGCCTTGAAGTCAACAGAAAATCACAAGGTATATGAAAATGCAGGCAGATATAGCCCAGCTGAATGACCACATTAAAACACCAGAGGAGACACAGACTCTGGAGCAACCAGTCAAAGACGTTCATACAACTCTCATGAATAAATTTAGTGGGTTGGCTAATGACATAGAGGATAGTGAGAAGACACTAGAAGAGCATCAAGAAGATTATGAAAGAACAAGTAGAAAAATGGATATCACAGAGATGAAAGATACAGTAGACTAAATTTAAAAATATACTAGAGACACAACAGATTTGAAGAGGCAGAAGAAAGAATAAGTGAGCTAGAGGGCAGGAGAATTGATTTCAAATGCACATAAGAACAAATGGCAGAAAAAAAAAAAAAAGAGAATTTTGAGTTGGATCTCCGGGAAATGATGGACAACATAAAGTACAAAAATATAAGATTCATCAAGGTCCCAGAAGCAGAGGAGAACAGTAGAGGGCTAGGAAGATTAGTTGAAAAAAATAATGGGGTAAGCTTCTCAACCTTTATAAAAGACATAAGTATGCAAATCAAACAAGGCCAACGTACCCCAAATAGAATAAATCCAAATAGACCGACTTCAAGACACATACTAATAAGTCTGTCAAATGTTGAAGAGAAGCAGCAAGAACAAAGCAACTCACTACATACAAGGAAAATCACATAAGACTGAGTTTGTACTACTCAATGGGCAGCATGGAGGTGAGAAGGAGTGGTATGATAAATTTAAGACCCTGAAAGAAAAAGACTTCCAGCCAAGAATTCTTTATCCAGCCAAATTGTCCTTCAACAGTGAAGAAGAGATGGGTGGCATGACAGTGGCTCAGTGGCAGAATTCTCAACTGCCATGGTGGAGACCCAGGTTGGGTCTACCCATGCCAAAAAATAAAAAAATAATGAAGGAGAGATGAAAATTTTCACAGACAGAGAAAGGCTGACAGACTTTGTCAATAAGAGACCAAACCTATGAAATACTAAAGGGAGTTCTGGCAACTGAAAAAAAAGGCAGGAGAGGGAGGTCTGGAGGATGGTACAGAATTGAAGATTACCCATAAGGGTAACTTAAAGAATAAAAAGAGAAGGAAGGAAAGAAGATATAGGTCTGACAAATAAAAACAAAGTATACAATGGTAGATTCAAGAAATGCCCATGAAGTAATAGTTTTAAATGTTAATGGACTAAACTTACCAATTAAAAGATACAGATTGGCAGAATGGATTAAGAAATATAATCCAGCTATATGCTACTTACAAGAGACTCATCTTAGACCCAAGGATACAAATGGAATGAAAGAGAAACGATGGAAAAAGATGTTCCATGCAAGTGGTAACCAAAAAAAAAAAAAAAAAAGCAGGAATAGCCATACCAATGTAAAACAAGATAGACTTTAAATGTAAAGAAATCATAAGAGACAAGGAAGGGCACTATATATTAACAAAAGGGACAATTTGCCAAGAAGAAATAACAATTATAAATGTGTTTGATCCCAATCAAGGAGCTCTAAGGTACATGAGGCAAACATTGATAAACTAAAGGGAGCAATAGATGTTTCAACAATAATAGTGGGACACTTCTATACACCACTCTCCTCTATAGATAGAACAACCAAACAGAGGCTCAATAAGAAAATAGAGAACTTAATTTGATAAATGAACTAGATGTAAGAGACATATATAAATCGTTACACCCCAAAACACCAAAATATACATACTTCTCTAGTGCTCATGAAACATTCTCCAGGATATATATGCTGGGGCACAAAGCAGGTCTTTATAAATTTAAAAGGATTGAAATTATTCAAAGCACTTTCTCTGATCACAACAGAATGAAGCTGGAAGTCAACAATCACCAAAGAATCTGAACTTTCACAAATGTATGGAGATTATATAATGCACCTCAAACAATCAGTGGGCCAAAGAAGACATTGCTAGAGAAATAGGTAAATATCTGGAGATGAAAGAAAATGAGAATACAACATATCAGAAGTAATGGGATGTGGCAAAGACAGAGGTGAGAGAGAAATTTATTGCCCTAAAGGCCTATATCAAAAAAGAAGAAAGAGAAAAATTGAGGAATTAACTGCTCACCTGGAGGAACTAGAGAAAGAGCAGCAAACTAACCTCAAAGCAAATAGAAGAGAAATAACACAGATTAAAGCAGAAATAAATGTATTGGAAGAAGAAAAGCTATAGAAAGAATCAATAAAACCAAAAGTTATTTCTTTGAGAAAATCAATAAAAGCAATGGACCCCTAACAAGGCTGGCAGAAAAAAAAAAAGAGAGAGAAGATGGAAACAAAATCAGAAATGAGAGTGGTGGTTGTTACTACAGACCCTGGAGAAATAAAAATATCATAAAAAGATACTAGGAATGATTATGCTCCAATAAACTAGACAATTTAGAGGAAAAGGACAAATTCCTAGAAACAAATGAACAAGCTACACTGACTCAAGAAGAGATAGAAGACCTCAACAAATCAATCACAATTAAAAAAGATTCAATCAATCATCAAAAATATTCCTACAAAGAAAAGCCCAGGGCCAGATAGCTTCATAGGGTAACTTTATCAAACATTCTAAAAAGAACCAACATCAATCCTTCTCAAACTCTTCCAAAAATTTGAGGAATAAGGTATAACACCTAACTCATTTTATAAAGCAAGCATCACTCTAATACCAAAACTGCGTAAAGATGCTAAAAGAAAGGAAAACTACAAGCCAATCTCCTTAATGGATATAGATATAATAATACCCAACAAAATACTAGCACATTAAAAGAGCAAGTGGGCTTTATATGAGGAATGCAAGGGTGGTTCAACGTAAGAAAATCAATCAATGTACTACAGCACATTGGCAAATTGAAAGAGATGATCATATCAATTGATGCCAAAAAACATTGAGCAAAATTGAGCACCCTTTTATAATAAAAACAGTTCAAAAGTTAGGAATTGAAGGAAACTTCCTCAATATGATAAAGGGCATAAATGGAAAACCCATAACTAGCATCATACCCAACAGAGAGAGACTGAAAGCGTTCTCCTTAAGATCAGAAATGAGACAAGGATGCCCTCTGTCACTACTATTATTCAACATTGTACTAGAAGTTCTAGCTAAGACAATCAGGCAGGAAAAAAATAAAAGGCACCCATATTGGAAAGGAAGAAGCAAAATTTTCATTATTTGCAGATGACATGATACTATACTTGGAAAATCCTGAGAAATCTGCAGCAAAGCTCCTTGATTTAATATACAAATTCAGCAAAGTGGTGGAATATAAAATTAATGTGCAAAAATCAGTAGTTTCTATACACAAGCTAACTGAGGAGACAATTAAGGAAAAAATCCCATTCAAAATAGCAACTAAAAAATCAAGTATCTAAGAATAAACTTAACCAGGAATGTTAAGTTATGAAACATTATGAAATGTTTCATAATGAAGTCTACATAAACAGTTAATGGAGAAACATTTCTTGCTCATGGATAAGGTTAAATGTAGTTTAGATGTCCGTTTTACCCAAATTGATCTACAGAGTCAATGCAATACCAATCAAAATTCCAACAACCTACTTTGAAGACTTGGAAAAGCTAGTTATTAATTCATTTGGAAGGGAAAGAGACCTCAAATAGCTAAAAATATCCTTTAAAAAACAAGAACAAAGAGGGAGGATTAACCCTTCCTGATTTTAAAACTTATTATAACACCCCTGTGGTAAAACAGCATGGTACTGCCACAAAGATAGAAATGTTGACCAATGGAATCAAATCAAGAGTGTGGAGATACACCACCAAACCCATTGTCAATTGATCTTCTACAAGGTTCCCCAAATCCACTGAACTGGGACAGAATAATCTTTTCAATAAATAGGCATGGGAGAACTGGATATCAGTAGCCAAAAGAATGAAAGAAGACCCTTACTTTACACCCTGTTAAAAAAAATTAACTGAAAGTGGGGTTTATGGGTGGTTCAGTGGTAGAATACTTACCTTCCATGTGGGAGACCCGGACCATGCACCCCCCAAAAAAAAAATTTAACTCAAAATGGACCAAAGACCTAAATATAAGAGCCAGTACCATAAAACTCCTAGAAGAATATAGAAGGAAACATCTTCAAGACCTAGTAATAGGAGGTAGCTTCCTAAACTTTATACCCAAAGCACGAACAACGAAACCAAAAATAGATAAATGGGAACTCCTTAAAATCAAATGCTTTTGTCCCTCAAAACACTTTGTCAAAAAGGTGAGGAGGCAGCCAGCTCAATAGGAGAAAATATTTGGAAGTCATACATTAGATAAAGGTTTGATGGCCTGTTTACATAAATGAATTATATAACTTACTAACCAAAGAACAAACAAACCAACTATAAAATAGGCTAAAGATATGAATAGACATATTTCTTAAGAGCAAACACAATTGGCTGAAAAACGCATGAAGAGATGCTCATTTTCATTGGCTATAAGGGAAATGCAGATCAAGACTACAATGAGATACTACCTCACACCTATAAGAATGGCTGCTATTAAACAAACAGGAAACTACAAATGTTGGAGAGGATGTGGAGAAATTAGAACACTTAAGCACTGCTAGTGGGAATGTATAATGGTACAGCTACTATGGAATACAGTTTGGCAGTTCCTTAGAAAACTAAATATAGAGTTGTCCTGTGACCTGGCAATGCTACTACTCAGTATATACCCAGAGGAGCTGAAAGCAGTGACACAAACAGATATCTGCACATTGATGTTCATAGCAACGGTATTCACAATTGCCAAAAGATGGAAACAATCCAAGTGTCCATCAACAGACAAGTGGATAAACAAAATATAAGATATAAATACAATGGAATATCATGCAGCAGTAAGACAAAATGCAGTCCTGAAACAAATGACAAGACATGAACCTTGAAGACATAATACTTGAGTGAAATAAGCCAGACACAAAAGGATAGATACTGTATGATGTTTCTATTATGACCTTGGTAAGGTAAACCCAGAGGCTTATAATATAGAATATAGGGGACCTAGAGATACACAAAAGCTAGAGATGGGTGAGTGGTTAGCTAATGAGGATAAACTTAAATGTAAGGGAATAGGCAGAGGTGAAGGCACTTCATTAGTGGGTCTATAAATAATATTGTCATATTGAAGGTGAACATGATTGAAAGGGGTTTATAGAGCCATGTACCCCACTGATTAACACTCCAAATAAAAAGTTCTTGCAAGAACTACTTCAAAGGTATGGATCTTATACAAAAAATAAACAATAGAGGTGTGTATGGGGAAAACTACAATAGACAGCTATGTTCTTTGTTTAACAGGAAGATATCAACAGTACCACAGCAATACCAGGGGTAAATAATTGGGGGGGGGGGATGGGGTGAGGACAAGACTTAAGGAGAGGTTTGGACATTCTGTTTGGTGAGGATGCATTTATTGGTTATTTTTCTCATTGGAGCAATGATAATTGTCTAAAATTAGTAGTATTGATGATTGTACAAGTAAGTGAGGATAATGTAAGACATGGATTGTTGACTGTGGACATTGTACATAATGCTCAGTGGAAGGAGCTGGTTGAAGGATACATTGGCTGAGAAGTAGAATGGTGAACCATGGTGTATACATATGATACAATACTGTGTGGCTACAGACAGGAATGAAGTTGTGAGGCATCCAATGAAGCGAATGAACCTTGGGGACATTATGTGGTGCAAAGATAAGCCAGAAACAAATACTGTATGGTCTCTTTTAGAAAATACTTGTAAGAAAATTGTAGGCCTAGATGTATGCTCCTGTAGTAGCCACATTTAGTCCAGAAGCTGTAAATGTTCTTTCTAAATTTTGAGATGCTGCACTATATAGTATAGCCTGGTGTCTCCCTGGAACTTCGGTTATTGGTGTGGCACTCCAAGATTCAGAGTTGGAGCTCTGTAGCTCTGAAAGTCAGCATGGCTACATGCAACAACTGTTAAACCAAAAAAAGGAAATCAGGCTTCAATTAGAGATAAGAACAAAGCCAACTGGATCAGGACTAAAGTAAATCATGATACAGGAGTAAGGATGCCATTGTTGGTATTTTAGAACTTCACTTTCTGTGTGAGACCAAAGGAGGAGAGGCTTATTTTGTCCAAAACCTAAATTTTCTGTAGCACATAATCTAACTCAACCTGTCCGGACAGCTCACTTAAACAACCCAAACACATGGAGCTCAGAATGGGAATGAAGGCTTGTAAATCTGTATAGCTTAATGTAATGCCCAGATACATCCCAGAGCATGTTGAGCAAATAATTAAAAAGTATTGGCAAAGTCCCTTGAGAGATGGGAAAAAAACAATATTGAACTATTAAGCTTTATTACCAGGGAAACCCCTGATACTGTCTCAAACATTAAGGACTCCCAAGTTAATAGGCCAAGCCCTTGATCTTGAAGCTTGTATTTGTGAAGCCTATTTCTGTAGTGAAGAAGCTAAGTCACTACAGTTGTGCCTAAGAGTTACTTCCAGAAAACAATCTTTTCTGCTCAGCTGTGGCCTCTCTCTCTCTCTAAACCCAACTTTGTTAGTAAAATCATTACCTTCCCCCTTTATATGGGACATGACATCCAGGGGTGAAATTCTCCTTAGCAGTGTTGGAGATGATTCCCAGGGATGAGCCTGGTCCTGACACCACGGGATCGATGATGCTTTCCTGACCAAAAGGGGGAAAGAAATGTAGCAAAATAAGGTATCAGGAGCTGAGAAAGTTCAAATGGAGTCAAGAGGCTATTCTAGAGACGACACTAGTATCAGCTAGATATTGCTAATTACCATGGTTTGCCAATTTCCAATGAAAATCATTCCTGTCAGCTCTAAAGAACACCTGAGGCTTTATCTGAGGTTCTACAAAAGTTTCACACACTATGATTACTTTCCAGAAAACTTCAACCTCCAGATAGGTTCTTAGGCCACAGAAGTCCTGAAATGCAGAGAGGCCAGCCTCTCCAAGAACTTCAACTGGTTCCATCCCCCTATTCCATATCATTAACACCCCTTTCCAGCATGAAAAAGTTAGACTGGGCATAGTCCAAATACCCCTAAAGATTGGGAGAAGGATCAAATGAGAAGGAGGAGTTACAACAGAGAAGATAAGACTTAACAAAATGACTTTGAATCATTATATTGATATTTCTTTCAGTCTCCAGTGTTTTGGAGCAGCTAGAAAGAAAACCTAAAATTGTATAAAATTATACCAAACTCTGAAATCTGTTCTATAGCTGTTGGTTACAATATACTTTAAAATGTATTGCTTTTTTGTATATATGTTATATTTCACAATAAAAAATGTTGAAGTATATTTGTACATGTACTGTAAATACAAGATATTGATACTTGTCTGTTTTGACCCTGCTTAAATTCTTTCCTATGGTGTAAGTGTGATTTGGAATTTTGGCTCCACCACAAATTAGCTATATAATATTGGGCAAATCACTTAACTTCCTAAGACAGTTTTCTCCCTGTAAAATGTAGATAAAATGGCATCGTCTATGACAAATTTACTGAATAGTGATGTTGATAAGTGTTTTTAAAAAAGAATTCTGTGGTCAAATAGGTTGGGAAACTCTGAATTCAATATTTCCTTTAGGGCTGTCATGATGCGTTCTGGCATGTTAAAGACTCTGAGAAGTTCTGTGACAAGGAAGCTAAATATTGTTTAGTCCTGCATTTTCCAAAATGACTTGGCCATGGAATCTCCTTTCCCTGCCTACCTCCAACATAACATTTATGAACATCCCTCAAACCAGTGCTCCATTCAGCACAGTTTGGGAAATTCCAGTTATTTTTAATGCTTAGTGCCGTGTGTGGCAGCTAATATTTGCTGACCCCCACCACCACCCTTTTGTTTTTGCACAAGTGTCCATGATTAACTGAAGCATATTCCAATCTTTTTGCTCAGTCCAGG
The DNA here is from genome assembly GCA_004026745.1 of Myrmecophaga tridactyla. Taxonomy (NCBI): domain Eukaryota; kingdom Metazoa; phylum Chordata; class Mammalia; order Pilosa; family Myrmecophagidae; genus Myrmecophaga; species Myrmecophaga tridactyla. The sequence continues at coordinate 5,756 of PVIY010031380.1, read as the reverse complement.
AACTGGCCAACAGGAAAAAAGACTCTATACACCCCATCCCACTATTTTCCTTTTTCCCCAGTGTTAGGGATCGTGGATGAGGGATACAGAGGATTCCACCCAAGATAATGTAAGAGATGATGTAAGACTACTGCGGTTTGGATAACACCAAAGACCTAATACATCTGTTTTTCATCAATTATTTTGAATATGTTACTGATATACATCAGAAACATTGATTATTTTACTCTAAGGTGGCATTCTGCAGATATTGAAAGAGATACTCAAAAATCAGCTGCATTCTCCAGCTCCCACTGCAGTTTGAGAACCACCGGGCTAGACTCTGAAGCAGAAATATAATGCAGGCCTCAAACCCAAGCCATATATATAATTCTGAATGTTCTAGTATTCAAATAAAAAAAAGAAACCTGAAATTAATTTTAATATTTTATTTAACCCAATATATGCAAAATATGAACATTTCAACATGTGAAGAATATTGAAACTATCAATGAGATATTTTACATTGTTTTTTTCATACTAAGTCTTAGAAATCTGTATATTTTAACACTTATTACTTTGGACCAATTACATTTCAGTATTTTATAGCCACAGATGCTACAGAATTAGCACTATTGTAGAGTCAGGGAAGGCCTTCTGGATGGACATCATATTTGGAAGGGCTTATGAATAAAGTACAGGAATTTCACTGTCTAGTGAAGGCAAGGTGGAGTGAGTGGCGGAGTGAGAAGACATTCCAAGCAGGAAAAGTCCAGATTTATGAAACAAGGTGAAGGTCAGAGAATTATAAGCAGGTTGACCTTCCAAAAGTTCCACAATTATAACCTGAAAGGATGTTTTCAATCTGAATAAGGCATTATGTCTCCTAGTTACAAGAAGGGGAAAAAAATCACAAATCCTTATGAGGAATAAAAACTTACTGAAGATCAATGACTTAGTGTAAATTAGTTTGTAGATTGTTGAGAACAGAGCCCTGAGGATAAGGACTGATATTTTGGGAAGGCACAGAGAGAAGAGCAGAGGGATAGACCCTTGGGTTGAGAGACCCAAATAAGTGACAGAAGTGGGTGAGCCCAGTCCGTAGGGCCAGCTGAGGGCCAGACCCATGGTGGACACCTGGGGGAGGCAGAATGCTGTCCTGGAAGGCATGAAGCCCTAACGATGACCTTGGCTAGCAGCAATTGTCAGCATCTTGTCCAGGCCACTCCTGGGGATGTGGTTCCAGACAGTCAGCCCCTGGGGCCAAAGGCCAGCTTGTGAGGGTGGCAGCATTTGAACTTAGTTTACATAAAATTTCAAGGAGAACTTTCCAGCCTGCAGTAAACTTGTAACTTGAAAAGATGACCTTGTCCTACTTGTTTTTTGGGGGAACCATGGACAATTCTAAACAATTCTTATTCAGTTTTGCTTTGTTTTTCCCAGTAAAATAAAAGAGTAGATCAACTTTCAAGCCAGGTGTTAGTATTTTCAGCTTTCTCAAAATGAAAAGGAAAAAATTTGCGATTTGCTCACCACCATCCAGTATAAGCATCCCATCATTGCACTATCTAATCAGTGAGGAACCAGTCATTTCTTCTTTCCATATCCTTGGCCATTCTGCTAGATTTTTTTTTTTCTGAATAATTAACTGTCATTTCAAGCTAAATGTACTCAGAAAAAGTTTTGTTTCTTTTTTTTCTTTCCTATTTTATTTTGTAATTATATGAATTCTTTCTTTTCCTTGGCCCTTAAATTATAAACTTGCCACTTTTTCCTTAAAACAACTTTTAAAATTCCAGAATTAACCTTCTACTCTTTCCTCAATATGAAACCAGTACGTGTATGGGGCATGCATGTGTGAGTTTTTATTTCTTCTGTCTTGGTCCAGAAGCTTTTACCAACTTGTCCTGGGTCTTTAGGCAAGTTTCTCAACCTTTCATCTATAAAACAAAAGGAATGGGCCAAATAATTTTCTGGATCACCTTCCAGTCTGAAATTCTGACTCCTTTAAGAGATGCTGAGAAGAACAATAGCAAAGAACTTTAGAGCCTGAGGGCTTTACCGTCAGATGGCTCTTACTTAGTCTTTTATAGATGAGAAATTGGCAAGTTATTTTATCTCTTCAAACCTCAATTCTGCCACGTGTAAAATGGTGATAACAACACCTAATGCTCAGAGCCGTTATGAGGATTAAAGATGATGTTATATGTAAAGGATTTACTTAGTACAGTTGCTACAGAATAAATGCTTGATAAAAGTAGTGGCATGCAGTTAGAAAATAAATTCAGAGTCTCATAGGGCAATGGAAGTAAGCATCCAGCCAGCTCCCATGCAAGATATAAAACTATTGAATTCCAGTACCTCTAACTGGTGGGGGGGAGGGGGGAGGGATGCACAGAAGAAGCTGTTTCATTATAAAAGCAATCTCCATTGGTGGTCTAGCCACTAGCCTGAAGTACCTATTTCCCACTGATCCTGGACAGCCCTGTGAATTCTTGGAGAAATCGAGACTTCAACCAAGGGTTGGCACCGCGAGCGTTCTTGACTCAGTTGCAGGAAAGAATTCAAGGACTAGCCAGTGTGTACAGCCAAATAGTTGAATAAACTCAATGCTGGAGAGCCCTGGGAATTCTCAGCTGGATGCTAAAGAGCCCCAGGAATTTTCAGAGAAGTCGAGACCTCCGCCATGAAAATTCTTAACTTAGCTGCAGGAAAGAACTTGAGGACTAGTCAGCGTGCGCAGCCTAAAACTTTAATGCATCGCAAAGTACACATTTGAAGGAAGTGAGCACGGGCCTTCTTCAAAGGAGAAGTGTTTTGAGGTGAAGATTCTTGCTTTTTAAGGACTTGAAAGGGCCTTCTTCCCTCTGGTTATGCTAATAAGGGATCGATGAGCTGCACTTTTTATTAGTTCTTTTCAGATGCCGACCTGAGTGAGAAATTTTGTTATGGGTCTTAGGGTTACTTTCTCCTCCTTTCCTCCCTATTTAACTTGCCTCATTCTCTTTTCAGAGAATTCTACCCTTTAATTTCAAAAGGGTGCTGAAGGTGGGGGCGGAGGTCAGTCTTCTGTAACTGTTTCCTTCTGACAGAGGGGATGTTGTCCCTACCCATAATGGAAGTGGAATTTTTGGCTATTTTATTTAACGATACTTCTGGGAGGGTATGGGGTTTGCATTTTTCTTGTTTTGTGCGATGACATAGTTGTCTGTCAACATCTTATGAGGGTGTCCAATTTGTACCGTGACTCCTGTTGTTACTGTCGAGGTGCAGCATTCTAAGAGAGAGAGAGACAAGAGCTCACAAAGTTGGGGAGGACTAGGGTGTCTAGCCCCATTCAATAGGAAAGGATGGAGAGAATAACAGCACCCATCTCGGTGGCAGAAACTTGAATAAATCAAAGGGACATCTTGGGACTGGGTGGATAATCGAGTGGCCTGGTCTTTAAGGGAGTTAATTTTTTGTGTTATTTTTGAGCTTTGATTAATTTTTAAGAAAGCAATTTTTTCCTAGGAATGCACATGTTCCTCTATGAACCACAGTAAGGGCATCTGGGGCTTGATGGTTTTGGAGGACAACACCCGCTAATGAATTTATTTGGTATTGGAGAGGGGTTAAGATGGAGGCTAATATGTTTCTTGAAGATGATTGTAGAATGATATAGTTTTCACAACATGACTACATGATTGTGAAAATCTTGTGTCTGATGCTCCTTTTATCTACAGTATGGACAGATGAGTAAAACATATGGATTAAAAATAAATAAATAATAGGAGGAACAAATGTTAAAATAAATTGAGTAGATTGAAATACTAGTGATCAAAGAAAGGGAGTGGTAAGGGGTATAGGAAAAAATAGGGGGAAAAAGATTAAAATACATTGGGGAGAAGGAAATATTAGCCATCAGTGAGGGGGGGTTAAGGGGTATGGTATATGTTAGGTCGGGGGGAATAAGGGAGGGCTCTATGGCTGGAATCATGAAGTCACTCCGGAACGGGAGGTGAACCGTTCCAATCAAGGTCTTTGAGCAGCAAACATCTATTCACGGACATCTAACCACCCACTACTCAACCCGCTAGCATAATAATCCTTTGTTTAATGTGCTGCCCCTTTCATGTCATCACCTGACCCCTGCCCTTAAAAACTGCACTCGCCAAAGCCCGTGTGCGGACTCACCTCACTCCCTCTTGGGTTCGGTGAGCTCTGCCAATAAAGCACGCTCATTTACAATCATTTCGTCTACTTTCCTTTCTCTCAAATACCTCATATCTTAAGACCTTTCAGTATGTATGAGTTTTTTATTTTTATTTCTTTTTCTGGAGTGATGCAAATGTTCTAAGAAATGATCATGGTGATGAATATACAACTATGTGGTGATATTGTGAGCCATTGATTGTGCAGATGTGGAAAATTCATATGTTAAGAATGTTTGTGTTTGTATGCTGTTTTGCTTGTCAATTAAAAGAAAAGATTGAGGCTATTCATTCATTGCTAGTGGATAGTTCAAGGGAGAGATTATGGTGGATTTACTCTGCACAGGCTGTTCCTGCAGCTTTAGTAGGTACAGCTCCCCCCATTTTAATGGTAGCAAAGAGTGGGATTAGGAACGGGACTACTCTTTTATTCTGGTCTGGGATGACAGGTTGGGAAGCTGGGAGGGTAAAAGGCCTTATCTCCACTTTTTATTGAATACTGGGACCACATATACTAAAGTCATGTTCCTGACCACCTCGTATATAGGCTAAGATAAGTTTTATGCCCACAAAGGAAGAATGCTCTCTGATTGGGGTTTAGAGACAGCAAATGTTAGGTTGCCTACTGGTCTGGACAATGCATTGGTGGTTGCTGATGTGGCTGCCCAGAATTTGATTCGTTCATATGTGCCCCATACTCCACTGCATGCTGAAAGACAGGGCCCTAAGGAGTTGTTGTTAGAATCAAACATGATGCCTCAATTTCTATCCCAGACCATTCCTGGAGTTCTTGTCAGTTGCTCATAGAGATGATGCAAACATTGAACGCAAAGTTTAAAGATAACACATGAAATTTGCATCTGTCCCCTGGCTGACCTGGCAAAACTGGGTAGCTCCCCCTGGGAGTGACGTTTTTCCCTAGGACTGTAATTTTTCCAGGAAACTTAGATATGGGGAGTGTCATATATGATACTGCTTTTTTTTTTCTTATGGATGATACTGTGGTTAGGACTTATAGTGACAGGGGTGGTGTCCTCACTGATTTAAAAGGTGTAGTTGCAGCTTCAGATAGCTGGGCAGAGGCCCAGAGTTTCATTATTGTTGGCCACGCCTCAGACTGCCTACAATAAGAGACACATTTTTAGCAAGAGGATAGATTAAAGAGATTGGCAGCTCACTGGACCACCTAAGGTAAGGATGAGTCTACATGTGAGTGAAGAGAAAGTAAAGGATGTATACAAAGTTTGAGTCTTGTAAAAGATCTTTGCTTAGTAGAGGAGTTGGGTACCCAAGGACTACTAGGAACTCCTGACTTATGAGAACATCCCCTAGTCTACAACTTAAGGGTGGCTTGGAGTGATGGGTTTTTGGATTTCCATCAACTCTTACCATGTTGCAAGTCTTTGAGGATAGAGCTCCAGAGTGATGGCTAAAGACAGAGTAAATGGCTTTTGTGCTAATTAACAAGTTAATCTTACCTACTATGCCAAGAGTCACCCAAGGCTCCACCATGGTTACGACTAGCTGTGAAATACTTGCTGGTTGTTCTAGTTTGTTAGCTGCCGGAATGCAATATACCAGAAA